>PVJC01032796.1:0-19734 GCA_004026665.1 Murina feae
TATTTATATATTTATATGATAAAAATGAGCTTCAGCAAATGTAAGTAACTAGCTTATTTTTAAACAGTTGATATATTTTACAGTTAGCTAGCCTACTTTAAAAGATGAAGTAGAGGCATTGTTCATAAATGTAAACATTAATAATATAATGTAGATTCCTAATGTTTTGATGCTTATAAAATATTTTCAAAGGGCAATAGCTTATCAATTTCAAGGGAATTCTTTTGTTCTATGAATTTTGTTTTTGCTCTATGAGTGTTATTTTAGAGGTCATGTATTGCCTGTCTCATTTTATTCGTAAGACACACATGTATTTCCCATATTTCAAGACTTTATATTTTGAGTTCTTGAAATGTCCTGAGACTGAGTTTCTATACATCAAGATGATGGTAATTCTTCGTAAGGGCTTGGGCCACTTGACATAGACTATAATGATCTTGTGAACTTCAGAGCTAAGATGCAGCAATTGTACATTGTGGAACTGAATGAAATACTTTCAAAAATTATTTTTCAAAAATTTAGCCCTTCTTTTTTCATTTAGAAAATATCTATAAAAATATTTTCTCATGAACTCTTATGCTATCTTTGAGGTTGCTAAGTCAATAGTATAAATATCAGGCAACATAAAAATTAAGGCCTGGGACTTAATCTTTCACTTGGGGGTTTAAAGATACTTTTCAACAGAACTAAAACTTCCTTTTGGCTAATTTTAGTTCATGTGCCTGTATCTATATGCAAAAGTTCCCCTGGCTAGACCAATAGTACTTTGAGTATTTTACTGTTATTTAGTTGCTAAGGGCAAAGGAGCAAATCTTTTAGATTTATGTGGATTATTATAATCCAACTAGAGGCCTGGTGCATGAAATTCGTGCATGGGGGGGAGAAGGGATGGTGGTGGGGGCGGGCTCCCTCAGCCCAGCCTGCCCCCTCTCACAGTCCGGAACCCCTTAGTGGATGCCCTACTGATGGCCCCAGTCTGGCAGGCGCCGTGTGTGTGTGTGTGTGTGTGTGTGTGTGTGACCACTAGGGGCCTGCCCCCAGCCGCATCTGAGGCTCAGAGCAGTTGTCCTGTGTGTGTCTATCTGCTGGGGCCCTGCCCCCAGGCACACCATGGAGGCTTGGAGCAGGCACCCCTCTATGTTGATCTCTCAGACTCCTGCCATCCCCTGCATGTTGTTCTCCTTTTTTGAGCTGTGGCCAGGGCTGGGTGCTGCCTGCCTGCCAGGCTTGCCTACTCCCCATCTTGCTCCAGCCACCAGAAAGCAGGGAAAACCCCACCTGTTCACTGCCTCACAGCCAGGCCAGCCTTTCCTGCTTCCCAATCCCCCCATGGGGACTGAGAAGCAGGCAAGCGTCACCTGCGCTGCTGCCTTGCAGCCAGCCTAGCCTTTTTCCTGCTCCCTGATCCCCACAAGGGGACTGGGAAGCACGCAAACACCTTCTGCTATCGCGTAGCCTCTCCTTTCCTGCTCCAGACCTGCTCTCGGGTTGTCATCTTCTGATGCAATGCCTGCTAGGCTCATGTTGCCAGGGTTACGCTGCTGGCACCCTGCCCCACCACTATGGGTGCCGCCATTTTGTCCTGGAGTGATGGTTAATTTACATATTACTCTTTTATTAGGATGATTTGGTGTAGGCACCGCATACAGGTAATTTGGCATAATTACAATTCATGAATATTAGATGAAGCTACTACGATTCAGGTATTATGCAAGGTGCTGAATCTGCAAAACTGGGCAGACATACTCTGTTCTCAAACATCTCACAGGGTAGTGAAAAGACAGACTATTGACACACGAATGTAGGAATAGCAGACACGGAACTTGAGAGACACCCGGACACCTGATCTCCTGATTTGAAGGCATGTAGCTCATTAGCCTTTCCAGAGTTGATCTCCACAGGTTCATCTATTCCTTCCTTTCAAGCTTTGGAGGCTTAAAAGGGACGAGATGTTCAGGGGCCGCATGACAATGCTTCTAGGACATTTTGGTGGCTCAGCTCCCTGCAGGCAAAGCTTCTTCTTTATCTCAGAAATCTTTCCTCTTCAGTCAAGCGTGAAGCTTCACATATAGAGAAAAGGAAGGGCAATAGCCCCATTGGTGGACGTAACATGTGGCCTCCTGCAGTCACATCCTCTTCAGATCTTCCTGCTGCAGGGCACTGCTTGCCTGACCCAGGAGAGCCCGCGTGCAGAGACGATACTGCATCTCTCCAAGGTCCTCATTCCTGAACCTGGCTCCAACTGCTGTGAAGGGCCACGGTTTGAGCCCATGTACAAGAAGAGAGGAAGGCTTGATGGGCGAGCTGGATTCTATGCACTGCTGCTAGGAGATGTGTGATCACGATAGCTCTGATAGATCTAAGATCCATGGAGGATCTCAGAGCAAGGTTCTGGGAATGAGGGCTGAAATGAATGGCCCAGTTCACAGAAAACACTGATCAAGGTTCCCAGGGTGGCATGCAGAATGAATGACGAAAGGAGTGAAGCAACGGGTAGGAAATGCTTCCTCTACTGACTGGCTTTGCTGCCCACCATCTTCAGGTCTCTCTCCCTTGCCAGCTCTCTGGACAGATATAGCATTCATCTCCGTACAGGACAGCTGCTGGTGAGGATATCACACCCGCCCCTCTCACAGGATGGCACCACAGATGCAGCTCATATTCCCAAGGGAAGCTGAACTGGAAAGATAAGAGTGTGCTAGCCACCCCCATGCTTTTCTGCAGGACATGGGAATGTGCAGAAACCTAGCAATGTGTCAGCTCAACAGTCTGGCTGCCCACGCTGCCTGGGAGGCTGGGCAATGCCAGTGTTTAGCCGGGGAACTGGGCTCAGTGAGGGCATATGAGCTGAGGATGCAAATGAGCTCGCTTCCTCCTCAGCAGCTGTCTGGGTCTCACCTATTCTGGTGGTTTCAGGTGACACAGCCTTTAGATAGACCAGCAGCACGCCTAGGCCTCCCTTCTCTTCCCTTATGTCACTCAGGTCCCGCTCCAGCCTGAAGTCTCCCTCTGATGGCAAGGCTCTGAGATGAAAGAGAATTCAGCTCCTCTTGTCCTTCTCAGAATTCCTTGCTATTCTGAGAAGCTATAGCCGATTCTTCCACATGGATTGAACATAATCTTCATGTAAAGCTCCTGGAGTTGTGAGTGCAGCCTTTATTGTTTGTGGCTTCCCTCTGTAGGAATATTTTATATCAAAAGTCTCTATTGTATTCCCCGCATTTACGATTCCATGGGGACCGAGGTGACTCTGCAGGGGCGAGTTGTCTAGAAATTGTTTGAATTAGATACGATCCAAAAATCAATGTGGGAACAGGGGTTTATTCACTGGAACATCTCTCTCTCTGTTATAAGTCCTTTGAGGGCAAAGACCCTGCTTATAAATCTTTACCCCCCTCAGTCCTCTGGTCCCGGACCTAGCATCAGACTTTAAAGAGGAAAAAATCTTGATAAATAATTGCCAGCAATACATATGTGCTTTTGAAGCGGTATTTTCTTACTTTGAAAAATGAGTTGTCTCATGAAATGAAATATAATGCATAATTAAAAAAAATCTTTTGAACCAAACTTTTCAAATTAGTTTCATCAGCATCTTTTAAGAAATATTTGTAAGGAGCTATTTATTAATGAATTCGGACTCCCATTTCCTGTAAGAATTAATGTAATCTGCTGTGGGAGATAAGGGTGAGGATCTTTTGGATTTGTTAAAATGAAAACTCACTCCACTGTACTTGCTGTTGGTTCTTCTTACATCCTAGACTAAAATTACTAAAGAAAAAACTGCCGTGCGAAGAAAACAAAAGTATATTATGAAGAAGTTTTCCATGTGGATTCCCTCTCCCCTTCCCTCTAAACCATTATTTCTGGGACATTAGAATATAACACTTCTCTCTCTCTCCTGCTATCTGCATAGTTTTTACTCCTTTATAGCTCTTAGAATAATGTTGCTGAGAATTCTGTGTATGTGTGTGTGTTGAATTTTTCTTTAACTGCTCAAAACACACTCCTGTTGCCCAGTCTGTGTGGCTCAGTGGTTGAGTGTTGACCTATGAACCAGGAGGTCACGGTTCAATTTCCCGTCAGGGCACATGCCCAAGCTATGGGCTCCATATCCCCAGCGTGGGGTATGCAGGAGGCAGCCAATCAGTGATTCTCTCTCATCATTGATGTTTCTCTCTCTCTCCCCCTCTCCCTTCCTCTCTGAAATCAATAAAAATATATATTAAAAAACAAAAACAAAAAAACCACCTCACAAAATCTCAAAACTAAAAAACCCACACCCCTGTGATGGCTTACACCAATGCTACCCCACCCTGACGTTGTGCTTTGCCCTTTCTCAATCTCCTTTATCTCTGACTATAATCTAGCTTTCCCAGCTAGAAGAAAATTCAAGAGCTTTGGGTGAAAATCAGTGCCTTGAGAAGTTGGAGAAGTTGAAGGAACAATTGAAGCAGAATTCTCCTCTGTCACTTGCAGGGGATCTCGGATGTGCTGGTTGAGAACACACACACACACACCCTGCTAATATGGCTGCCCCATCTTCCTCTACCTACTATTCACATGGGATTCCTCATCTGATGGGCACTTGCACAGTGATCTCTTTCAGAGACAGGCTGGTGATTTCACACTAAAGACTTTAATGATTTATGAGAGGATCTCAGAGGCAGCAGCCAGCAGCTGGGCTATAGAAGCTGCCATGCCTGAGGCGTGGCCCAGTGGACCACATGGCCCTTGGAAACGGCATTATTAATATTTATGTCTGGCTCAGCGAGTTCAGTTGCAGTTCTCCCTCGGATAGTGTGGAAAGAGCCTTCCCAAGCCCCTGGCCTGTAATTATGAGCTGGTTCTTTTCTCTGTCAAACTTCAGGGGTGAAGGAAGGCTAGGCCCCTGGGCAGAAACATGTGCCCAATGCGTCCACACCATCACGTTCTCTCCTTTTCCTTCTGGTCTTTGGAGTCAAATAAAAATAAGTCTGAAACTAGGAAACTGGAAGCTCAAACCATGAAAGTTGGAGGAGGTTCTGATTTTAACTCTTGACAGAGTAGCATTGTGTATAGGAATGGCAATGCGTAATCTGACCCAAGGGGAATTACCAAAATAGATTGAGACTTGGGTTAATGAGTTTACATCTCTACAGGACGAATACCTACATGCATGCATATATACATACATACATGAAAGATAACCAGTACACATAAAAAGTACTGCTGCTAATGCTGGGGCTTGCTTGCTTGCTGATAAATATGTACTTGGTTTTCAATGTATTACATCTGAAGCAGGATTCTCAGTGCTCCATGATGGATTAAAGAAAGAGTATAATGCATTGGCTTCTGAGGGTTCCATCATTCCTCAAGTCAAATACAAATGTAGAAAAGCAATCATTCTGGTGTGGATTCAACATGGCGATGTTTTTGGAGAAGATGATGTGAGTTTGGCTCGGAGCCCATCCTCTGTGTGGCTCATCCAATGACTGTTCTTGCAGGGGTTCACTCAACAGACCAGCTATGGCAACAACTTTGTCACCTGCATGGTGACAACCATTAGAGGGCAGCACAGTTATGTTTTCTTAGCAGGAAACCCGAGGGAACATGATAGAAACATTCCTTGCAAGAGTCTCCAGGGCTAAGGCGTGGTCTCAGCCAATAGGCAGTTTTTCTACTTTCCATTAAAACAGACGATGGTGGGGGGGGGGGGACGGTGCGGGGAAGGCAATCTGTTGGTGGAAGCTCATAGTAACAAATGAAGCTGTGTCAGTAAAATGGCAAGATAGGAAGACACGTCAACTTTGGTGTCATTATAATCCACATCTTATAAACAGTCCCTTTAGGACCCTTTCCTATTTTAATCGACATCAGTTGACCTTTTTGATTTAGTTTTTTCATTATTGTTTGCCTCTTTGAGATTCGTAGTGTGTGTGTGTGTGTGTGTGTACGAGTGTGTGTAGTTTGGGAAGCTGTAAGCGAACCTGGGTGATTTCCCCCCTAATAAAGTCCAGATTCCCAAGTCTGCCAGGACCCAGCACCACAGAAAGATAGCTCTCGTGGAAAAGATGGGGGACACACACAGAACTAATGACCTGCAATAATGACAAATCGCCTGTGTGCTGTCTCATTTGTTAGCTATGGACATGCTAGCTGCGAGCTGCCAGGGAGATGAGATCTGGGTAAATAATCCATAATTACATTAGCGTGGATGGAGATTGAATGCAGAAGGGAAGTTGTATCCTTCGGGATCAGAGAACTTTTCCTTTGACTCTCCTGATGAATTAGCTATTACAGGACAAATGGAAACAAGACAGCGCAGCTCACTATACACTTAGGAGAGCTTTCTCCCTCCCCACCCAGCTCAGTAGATAAAAGGTGTCTAAGGAGCAGGAAGAAGCTCAACAGCTGAAGGGATTGGGGGCTGGAGCCTGTGGCCCAGAATGGAGAGTGTCTTGGGGGCACTCTCTTCCCAGAGCCGCTGGGCCGGAAACTGGGGTAACGATATTATTGTCTCAGTGCTTGAACTCTCAAGGCCAACATCTTTCCCGATGCCCTGCTCTTTTCTCCAATATCCCAAGGATGTGTTCTGCTCAGGCAAAGCTTAACAGAAGCAATGCAGGGGTTCTGGGTTTGAAACAGGGGAATAAATGTAAACGTAGGAGGATAAAAGGACCAAGTTACCTTAGAGGGTGGCAGCAGCTCTTAGCACTGAGGCAGCTTCTTGGCTGAGAACCAGGAGAGGCTTCTCTCCTCACAGGGTGGGGCTAAGAGGTAAAAGGCAGGGCGGGAGGTTTGATTGGGCGCCAGGAGCTTGCATCTACACAAACATTCAAGGGACACATAAAAGTGCAGAGAGAGATTCGGTGCACGTTCTTCAGACGGAATAAAAGCTTGTATCACTGAATTAAGCTTTCAATCAACCTAATTGTTAGTCAAAATCAATGTTCTTGTTTCTCCCTTCTACTTTGACAGCCTTTTTGACTCTTTCAAGCACTCACAGCTTCTGCTGAACTCTGCTTCCTGGAGCTCGATGAACAGTGGGGAAGGGAAGGCACACACAGCCCTGGCCTCGAGGCCCCACACTCTCTTTCACACCAAGTTGCGGGAAGGGTGGGTGTAACACAGATCATCCTTCCACTGGGTCTGTGAGCACTGCCAGGGCCCATACTGCAGGGTGACCCCCGGGGGAGGGGAGCCTGGGAACCCAGGCAGAGGCATGGTGCTGAGCACAGTTCTCAGGGGTGGACGGTGGCTGTGATGCCCCAGGTGAGGAGGACTTCAGAGGAGGACTGAGGAAGGCACTGCTGGAAAGCTTGGGCATCAAACCCCTGCTCTCAGACTCTTCTTATTTTTTTTTTTAATCAAGCAAGCTGCAGATGGGTGCACACCTGGGAGCAGGGTAGGCGTCTCACTACTGCATGGTTTATGGCACTGGGTGTACTGATCTGTGTACTCCCCTTGCCCATCAGACTAAAATCCCTCTCTTGGCCCAGGTGGCGTGGCTCAGAGGTTGAGTGTTGACCTATAACCAGAAGGTCTCAGTTTGATTCCCAGTCAGGGCACATGCCCGGGTTATGGGCTTGATCCCCAGCATGGGGCATGCAGGAGGCAGCCGATCAATGATTCTCTCTTGTCATTGGTATCTCTCTCTCTCTCTCTCTCTCTCTCTCTTTTTCTCTCTGGAAACAATAAACATATATATTTTAATTTTATTTTATTGTTTAAATTATTACAAATAGTAGTACATATGTCTTCTTTTTATCCCCAGTGACTTCCCCCAGGCCTCCCCTACACCCCCCAGCACGTGCCCTCATTCCTCCCTGCCAGTGTCTTGCATCCATTGGTTATGCTTGTATGCATGCATGCAAGTCCTTCAGTTAATCTCTTACTCCCCGCCCCCAACACTCCTCTGCCTTCCTGCTGCAGTTTGACAGTCTGTTCGATGCTTCTTTGTCTTTGTATCTATTTTTGTTCATCAGTTTATAATGCTCTTTATAGTCTGCAATGAGTGAGATCATGTGGTACTTATCTTTTACCGATTGGCTTATTTCACTTAGCATAATGCCATTTAAAAAACCCCTCTCTAATCATTGATATATATATAAAATCCCTTTCTCTCTGAGAACAATAAACATGTATTTTTAAAAACCCCTCTCTTGGGGTGCCATTACAAATGTACTACAAACTGAGTGGCTTAAACATAGGAACTTATTGTCAATGTTAGCATCCATTTTACAGGCTGGATGCTGGAGACCAAGGCCAGCAGGGCTGGTTCCGTCTGAGGGCTGGAGGGCTGCACCTCTCCCCCACCAGCCTCTGGAATCTTTGGGGGTTGGAATCTTTGGGGGTTGGATTCCTGTTGGAATCTTTGGGGGTTGCTGACTTGTGAAGGTGTCTGCTCTCGGCCTTGATCTTTACCTGGCATTCTCCAAGGGTGTTCCCGGAATCTTCTCTTTGCAACTGCCTGTGGCCAAGGTCCCCCTTTTAGAAGGATACCAGTCACATGGGACAAGCAGAGCGCCTTACTCGTCTAACCTCATCCCAACCTAACAAGTCACATCTGCAGTGATTCTACCCAGAGGAGGTCACATTCTCAGGTACTCAGGCTAGGACTTCAGCATCTAACTATAGGGGGGAACGAAATTCAACTCATAACCGGGAGAAACTTAAGTAACAATGTGCATTTAATTTACATCTGGCCCCACTGTGGGCTCTTCATTTGCTCAGAGTAAACCATCATAGTCTTAGGAATAGTGGAAATACTATTATGATGGTTTACGTATTTCTTAAATTTTTAATGGAAAATAGTCTATTTTTCTAAATAGTGTAGCTGTAGCTGCTTTTTGGAACCAACTGAGACAATCAGAGAACGTTATTTTGTTCCCATTCCTTCAGCAGAAGAGCCCTTTCGCCAACCTAGCCTCTCAGGAGGCGCCCGTTACAGCACCAAGAGCCCTCGGAACCGCCAGATTCTCTCTGCTGCTAAATCCCCCGGCTTCCTCTTGCTCCTTCCGCCAGGGCTGCAAAGACCATTGACCAGGGCCTTTGTAGAGGAATCTACTTAAAAAGCATTGTTAGGTGTCCTCTTTATATTTCATCTGATAAACAATTTCTCACTTAGGTTTCATTCTAACTCTTAATTACTTTTGTAGCCCTTATAAGATCTCTTCAGGCTCTCCTGATACTCCGAGTGAGTTGTCTGAGAACTTGGGAGCAGTCTGTAAGCAGGCTTCACTTCAGAGCTTAGAGGAGGACAAACCGTTGTGGATTCAGGAGTGTCTGTTGTTTTCTTGCACAACTGTCCTCTCCAGCATTTTACACTTTTATTCCTGGAGTGGTGTCCCACCTGTATTTCATTTCTTTAAAATATGTTTATTTAATTCTCTCTGTGAACTTGATGTTGGGGCTAGGAGCTGCAGATAAAATTCTGGGTGACAATGAGATTATAGTGTGAAAGAGTGGATCTCAAATCTGCTCAGGGTTTGAGCTCCAGATGCTTTACACCCTCAAAAATTAATGAGGCCCCCCAAATCGTTTTCCTCACTTAATAAACGAGGAAGCTTCTGGCCTGAGAGAGGAAGTGATCACTCAGGGTCTAGATGCCTGGGCAACAACAGTGCATAGTAGTGAGGGCAGTTTTGTGGAACTCGAAATATTTCGGTCTACAATGGTGTTACTAGATAATCTAGGAACTTTTCTCAGGACCACAGGAGTCACTGAGTGAGGTCTTCATCTTGTTGATGTTCCACACTCCTCCTCCACAGCAGAAGGCGACAACCAGGTGAGAACTGGTGAGGTCACAGGAGAAGGAGAGATGGACGCTTCCTGTGCCCACCAAGGAGTTTCTTCAAGCAGGAGTCTTCTGATCCAGCGGTCGCCAACTGGTGGTCCGTGAGGTCCGAAAGGTTGGCGACCGCTGGTTTAAGGAAACCAGCAGAATCTGATCTGGCCATTTAGTGACACTCTTCTCCACTGGGGAGAGGGTCATTTCACTCCCATCTTCTCCCTTCTGTGTCAGCCACTGTCTCCCACTGCCTGTTCCTTTGCTCCCTCCCTGGTCATCTTCTTCATTTACCACCCTGGCGCTGGCAGGTCATGGCATCAAGCTGTCCACCTCCATGATGATTAGCTGCCCCGGAAGATGAAGGCACTTGGCCCAGGAACAGCATGGGACCTTTGCTAAACTTGGTCAGATGTTTTACCTTCCGTGGACATCCCCACTGCTCACAGGACAGCAATCCTGACCTTGAGGCAGCCTCTTTGTCATCATTCAAGAGAGATGCCCAGCTTTCTGCTCACTCTCCTGGGATGCATTCCTGGCTTCCTGTCCTGTAGCTGACACACTTGTCAGCATGGGCCATGGTGTCAGTCCCTTCCTCTACCTGTTCTGGTTTCAATATGAGGCATAATTACCAGCTCAGCCTGCCATCTGTGCCTGTCACCTGCTTTACCGACTCTGAGTTCATTTCCTTCCATAAAAGAGAGAATTCTCACGGCTATCCCCAAATTCATGCTTTTGGATCATCTCTTTTGTCCTCACAAATGATATTTGGAAAAGATGCGGAAAAATTCTATTGGAAAGTTGCACATCCCTAAACCTTGAAGTCTGTGTAAGTGCGGTCCTTCCGGTTCCGTAGGATATTGAAAAGCATTTTAAAGTTAATTTACCTTTCCTACTCCATGCTCATCACTGGTCTCAGCACTCTTGTCTGAAGCCAGTTATCTATTAGAGATAATATGGGCTATGTTTTGACCTCGGGGGTTTTCATATTTGTTTATGTGTGTTGGAAGATGCTAGGAAATTCCAAGAAAAGAAAAATATAAGATTTATTATAATATCTTAATAATATTTATATAATCATATCTAGGTAAGATTGTGCAATGAATAAATAAAAACAGTGCTCACCCCTTGCACTGGCCGCATCTCGCCTCCCCTACCTGCACCTTGTGAAGGAAAGGAGTGAGCAGGGGGCAGGCAGAGCTATCGAGCGCTGCCACCTGCTCGCAGGCTCATCCTTACTCAGAACGCAGCCCAACTGTTGTTTCTGCGCCGTGACAGGTTGCAACTGGCTGCCGAGAGCAGGGAGATGGCTGTATAACCCAGGATGGTTACTCACCGCAGAACACGGGCCTGAGTCTGCAGGGAGCGCCATACACCTCCCTGGGCAAATGCCCCTGGACCTTCTCAGAAAAGCGTTCCAGAAAGGCAGGGCTTGGGGAGCTGGGGATGGCTGAGGGATGATCCCCAGGCAATCTCTGGATAACATGAATGCCCTGTGGGATGGCTCTATCTAGTAGCAGCCAAGATTTCCTGGGAAATAGTCTTGTAAACCCTCTCATTCTGGGCGACCTGCTGCTTTTCTAAGCAGAGACCCACCTGTACTCTCAGGGTCCAGGAAGCAACAGACAGTCCTCCAGGCCGGATGCCTCCTACCAGGAGGAACATGAGGCTTGGCTTCCTGAGAGGAGCCCATCGATGCCAGCAGTGCCACCACCACACAAGAACTGCTTCCTAGTTCAAGTGCTTCCTAGATTCGGCAGTTTTTCTTCACAGTAGCACTTTGTTTCTTGTTTTGAATGAAACCGTGACATGTCTGTGGACACCGCTGACGTGTGCAGGCTCATGCTGTGAAAGCAGAAAAATGAGTACTCAGAACCATCTCAGCCTTCACCGTCTGCGTTGAGGCACTGGGCACAGCTGGCCACCAGGGCCCCACGGCCTGTCATCTTGGCCATCCTACTCTTCATCGTAGACGGAAATGAAGACACGGTGGCTGAAATGACCGAGCCAGGTCAAGATGGGCAAAATTGGACATTTTTCATACTTAGGTTTCAACGTATTTTTATGTCTGAATTGATATCAGCAAGAGAAGTTTTCCTGCTGAACCAGGTGTTGTTCCTGTAAGGTTTAAACTTTCTTTTACTCCATATTATCCAGGTGGAATGTTCCAGAAGACACACACTCCAATTATTATTTTGCAAGGGTTTGTGCATTGCAGATCCCATTCTGAGGTTCAAGGCAGGTATTTGCAAATTGCTACCCATCATGCACTACTAACCCCAGGAAACTAATTTTTCTTCCACTCTTCCTAGTTTATGACAGAGGATTATGTTGATATCATGAAAACTTAAAAATGAAAATCCTTGCCTGCAGAGGAACAATGCTCAAGGAAAACCCAGGAAAAATTCGACCTCCTAATTCGACATTCAGATGAGCAATCCAACCCCAGCAGAAGAAAGTTGAAAAGGAAAAACATAGCAGAAATAAGTTCCTAAACAGCATTTGATTACATGTAATCCTCTCAAGATAAAACAAGAAAGTTGCTGCTTTTCTTTTCTTCTATTGGAGCTAAGTGAAGTAGCTAGATTTGTGAACAGAATGAGACTTTTTGAACAGACCTGGGGGAGACAAGGAGACCTGTTCCCCAAGAGTAAAGAGTTTCCCTTACAGCTGAGGTGCCCAGGGAGAGGCCGAGTCACAACAGAGCTACCGTGTAGAGGTCGAAGAAATGACCTCTAAAGTGCCGAGAGCCCTGAAGTATGTGGAAGTACACACAGCGTTAGTAAAGCTTCCTTACTTTCAAGAAAGGAGGTTGAAAGGAGAACTATTTTGGTGAATCTACCAAGTGGCAATCGCCTTTCAAACAACGTGAGGTGTATAGGTATCCAGCATTAGTGTTGGTGACTTTAATCTCAATACCTTCAATGTGTTTAGCAGGTTTTCACCTGCACTTTGTGGTTTGATTCTCCAAGAAGCCTGTGAGTCGGGGAGGAAAGAGGTCCCATTCCCATTTTGTAGGTGTGGAGACAAAAGCGGCTGTGCCACTGACGCTCGGGCACACAGCTAGTTCAGTGACGGTTTACTTAGGGTGAAGCAAGGTACACTGGGTAACCAGTAAGCATATCACTGGGTTGTCAGCATCTGTAGTGTGCCAGGCCAGCTCAGCCAAGGATTCGGTGAGCCTGAGGGAGGGTGGCGAAGGGTGTAGAAAAGACAGACAGAGAGAATAAGCTGGGCCCAGGTGGATCTCCTGTGCCTGGCTGAGGCCACAGAGAGAGATCCAGAGGCAAGCTGAGCCTTTATTTTGTAGCCAGCGGTAAACAAGGTAGTGGCCACCATAGTTACAATGTTCTTGTGCATTTCATTTGTTTTGGCAGCACTTGCTGCACCTCCCTCAGTCCATTAGCTACCCAGATAAGATCTAGGGAGAGTCATAAGGTCAAGTCTAACTATGCTAAGAGGACTGTGCCCTCTAAGCTGGGACTTGTTTGTGGCTTTGCCAACAGTTCAGTCCCAGGCTTAACCTATAGCCGCTCCCTATGCTGTAAGAGCTCCAGAAATAGGAAGCCGGGTGTGCCAGCTCTGAGATGTTCTCTCACCTGTGAGACGGAAAGAATGAGTGACACCAGGTGTACTACAGAGGGTTATTGAGCATAAACAATATCTGGAAGTTAAGCAATAATTTAGATGCAGTTTTTAAAAAGTGGTCATGATACGTGTGGAGGAGTGAGATACAATTGTGTGCCATAACAATAGCCACTGGCTGTTTATAATAGTTCAACATGCCAGTGCAATTTCATTCACAATTTCTGTTTGCTGAATTTCTTCATTTGCTTTCTGCTGAGTAAATTAAAATATCTCCAAAATGCAGAAAGATAGGATAAACTTTTAAAAGTCACCAATGGACACAGACAACAGGGCAGTGAGGGCAAGAGTGTGGGGGGGGGTTGAGGGGTTATATGGGCATAGGACACATATGTAAGAATCAATAAAGAAATTAAAAAATAAAATAAAAAATAAAAGTCACAGTTCAACAACAATTGATTAATAATTTGGTGATTAATAATTTATTTTTTTTCTAGATACAGATTTTTATTTTATGTTATTTTCTTTTCATTCTCACCCAAGGATAATTTTTTTTTTAAAGAGAGAGAAACATCATCCATTGGTTGCCTCTGGTACTTAACCCAAATCCTAGTATGTGCCCTGGCCAGGAGTGGAGCGGAAACTGCTCTGGTGTCCAGGATGACACGCCAACCAATCGAACCACCTGCTAGGACTCTAGATGCAGTTTTTAAAATAGTTTAGTTATGTTATTTATTACTTAATAGTTTTCAAATGTATTTTAATGTAACATTATATAATTTTACAAAACAATTTTAATGACCGTATATAATTTCACCAAAGTGATTTAACATTTTCTGATTGACAGGCATTTAGGTTGAAAAAGAATAATCTCAAAACATTTACTGGGAACCTTCTATATGCCAGACCCCCTTAAATTAACTAAAATCAGTAGTGATTTTTCTCTTCTCTTCTCTTCTCTTCTCTTCTCTTCTCTTCTCTTCTCTTCTCTTCTCTTCTCTTCTCTTCTCTTCTCTTCCCTTCCCTTCTTCTTCTTCTTCTTCTTCTTCTTCTTCTTCTTCTTCTTCTTCTTCTTCTTCTCTCTCTCTCTCTCTCTCTCTCTCTCTCTCTCTCTCTCTCTTCCTTTCTCTCTCTGTCTCTCTCTCTCTGAAAGAACCGGCTTAGGCTCAGCAAATTCAGAATTTGAAGCATCTCATTACAAAAATCTGTTCTTCTAACAGATTTCTAACAGGTCTACTGTAATAACACAACACAACTTTTAAATGGAGCATTTGTTTAAGACCAGTTGCACACACTATAGTGTTTTGTGGGAATTAATTTAGATTTGTTTTTTCTGTGACAGCTATCCATAAATTTTCATTTAAGGTTAGATCCCAAAATTAAGATTCCTAGCAAATGTGGGATAGCTTTGGTAACCCAAGTAAGACATGCCCTGACATTTAGAATTCAACAGAGTTGGGTTCCAAATGGAATCCTATAGAAACCGGGGATCTTCCCTGCCTTCGTTTCCTCCTTGAACAAGAGGGTAGCGTCAGGAGCTTCTGCCGTGTTTTTATTTATGATGTATCAATGCTTTTTGGTGTCAAAGAGAAATGAGGGACAACTGTTCTAACCTGGAAAATGAACCAAAGACTGTATTCCCTGAAGGGTAATAAATGTCTCTTTAAAAACACACACAGAAAATTTAGTTAATTTAAATGATCACATCTGTGATTCAAAATACATCTGAAAGCGCGGGTCCCACAGCCACGCTGGCAAAGGCCGAGTGCACTGCAGCAGGAAGATAATTGGTCTCAGAAGGAAAGGCTTCCAAACGCACCGCCATCCACCATCATTTCAAGGGGCGTCTCTGGAGGGCGGTTGATCTTGACACGCCATTCTTCTCTCCGTGGTGTCCCCTGACAGTGCACGAAGGCAGAGACAGCAGCAGGGCGCTGGAGAGAAAAGCTCCCTCCACTTTGGCAGGGGGTTCAATGCAGTGGCAAAGGGGAGAAAGATGGAGAGGCCTCGTGCAGCCCACCGTCTTCACAGGGAGCCCGGCTCTGCACAGGAGGGAGAGCATCTACAGGGGCATCGCAGGCGATAGGATAAGGGTGTGCAGTTAGCTAGTCCTCTGTGCCCCAGGTTCCTAACCCTGGGGCTTGGGGAGTCCCAGGAAAGGGATCACTACTGTCCAGGCTGGATTGTTGATGCCCTCAGGAGTAAGTTTTGTGCACCAGTGTTTGCTCAGAGCTGACTGCACTCTTAAATGTTAATATTCAGCTTAATAAGAATAATCATTTACAAAGCAAGTTTTCCCTATAACTTATACATCCTAATATTATATATATAAAGCACTGGTGAATTTCTGTAGAACCCTTGGTTAATGTTTGCTTTCAAATGCAAACTTAGATCATTAACCTCCTTCAAATATTTTAAGCTGCAATTATACATTTAATAGTATCGACTTCCTTTCTAAGTAATATCTGATTTAACAGTTTTCCCAAGTTCTTAAGGATCATTTATCTTATGAAGAAAGCAAATCTTAACATCCAGGAAGTCAGTCTCAAGTGGCGGTCCTAGGCCAGCAGCCTCATCATGACCTCAGCATGAACTAGAGAAATGCAAATTCCCAAGCTCCATCCCAAATGCACTGAGTGAGAAACCTTCCGTGGGGCTAGCAAGCCCTCCAGGGGATTCTGAGACAAGCTAAGCTTTTAGAACCAATGCTTTATATCTTCCAACTTCATATGTGGCCATAAAATTTCCAATTACCATCACAAATCTAAATCAATCCCTTTATTAAAGATTTCCCACCAAAATCATAGATTCATGCATTAAACACCCATTATGTCATCTCTTCTTACACATTAGCAATGCTTAAAATATCTCACATATATAGGCTATTTATGAGTCTAATTGGAAAAATGTGATTTGCGTAATTTCTTCTTAAAGAACGCACGCGTAGGTAACAATTAGGACTTGCCTACCAGGGGAATGATGTTTTCAATTACCTTCTTAGTTCCAGGAGGTGGCTAACTGACCAGACATTTGGTTGAGTGGAGACCTGAACGGATAACATTCAAGGTAAGCTCCCTGACTAGTCACCAGGAGGCAGCACCCCTAGGTTAAAGGAGGGAGCGATTACCTTAGTTCCCCTTCTTAGGTGTGAGATAGCACCTTCCTTGATTTTCACGGGAAATTACAGTCCACACGTCTATTTATGTAAACCGCATGCTAGCTTTTCTTGATCAATTGAGTTCTTACTTCTAATCTGAATTCTTCAGCTGATTTTATTATCTGTCCAGGAAAGTGATCACATGAAAGTGACTTCTGGCTGAGTTTGGTGTGTTGAAGAGCATGACATTTGGGTTTCACTATCTGCAGAGGCCATTTCCATGTAACAATGACAAAAGGCCTGTGAGCCCCAATGCACCCTACATACATATGGTCGGTGAATCATAAGTATTTGGTTTTGTTCATGTACCTGCAATTACTGTTCAGCTGAGTGGAGAGGCTGCTGTCCTGATAAAATACGGCGTTTTCAAGCATTATTGATTTTATTGTAGCTTTTTGTCATTATGTATTATTTTCATCTGTGGGTGCTAAAAAGAAGCTGAGTGTAAATATTCACAAAGTCATTTTCTGTTCCAAGGGCCCTCATTTGCAAGAACACACCGTAAGCACAGGAGAGGTGCTTCCTGGGAGAGGCATTGTGTTATGTCTTTGTAATTCTGATCGAAGAGCAACACGTTTTTTAGCTCAAATGAAGCAATTGGGACACCATAGCTGCAAATATAAAGTGAATTTTGGTACAAGGATGATACTGCCTTCCTAGCATCATCAAGAAGGATATATTTAGAATGAATTTTCCAGCGGAGTGTTACAGATACCATTCTGGCCAGCTTGATTAATTTTCTGTTTCTACAGAACAAAATACTTAGCAACCCCTCCACTAGCACCACTGCAGGCATCTCTCCCATGGGTCCTTGCAGTGGTCCCTGAACCGGTCTCTTCGACTTCACCCTTACTCACTGCATCCCCACATCTCTCTCTCCACCCCTTCACTCAGCCTCCATAGTGATCCCATAAAGCCCTACCTCAGATCCTGTCATCCCATCACTCTGAATCTCCCTATGCATTTCTGTCTCTTTTTTAAAAATATATATTATTGACTTTTTATAGAGAGGAAGGGAGAGGGATAGAGAGTTAGAAACATTGAAGCGAGAGAAACATCGATCAGCTGCCTCCTGCACACTCCCTACGGGGGATGTGCCCGCAACCAAGGTACACACCCTTGACCAGAATCGAACCTGGGACCCTTCAGTCCACAGGCCGACACTCTATCCACTGAGCCAAACTGGTTAGGGCCACAATCAGCATTTCAAGAAATAATGATTAAATGAAATAAATAAACGGACTCCATAAGGGAGAAGAGATCTGTTAATTATTTGTCCCCACCTTCTCCCACTGATGGCTCCAGAATATAACCTTGCAAATTCTGGCCCTTGTTCTTTCTGGAGGAAACACCTTCCGCTGGGTGTGCTCTGAGTAGCTACGGTAGAGCTGCAGGGTGAGAAAACACGAGGGGTGTCAGCTTCCTTTGCACTAAAAACAAGGGGTGACTACAGCTCCCAACTCTACCTCCCTCTATAGTCAGGGCTCAGAATTTTTGCAAAGCTACCCTTCTTCTAGCACCACCTGTCCCTGCCCTCCATCAGTCTGATGCATGTCAGCTAGGCTTCCTTGGCTAATGATTATAGATGAAAGGTTAATTCTCGGGCAGGTTGCGGCGGGCCATTGGTCAGCGTTGTGTTTTTACGTATAGTCTGTCCATTATCTATGGCTATTCAGCTCTCAGAGTTAATAATCTGGTGGGGCCCTCCCTCTCCTCCTTCCCTGCTGATCTTTGGGAAGAGCAGCGACCGAGGGAAGGCCACAGGTTTGGGGAAAAGGGAAGAAGAGCCATCTTGGATCTTTAAACACCTCAAGGAAGGTCACGGACCATGTCGCAGAGGAGGGTTGACACCAAGAGACAGATTTGGCATTTCACCTGATTCCGGGAACTTAGAATTACCCAGTCAGTCAGCCCACTTTCTTGAAGTCCAAACTCCTAACTAAAAGCTAGAAAAGTGGATTTTATTAGCTATGCAAATTTAATAGCTCTGTAAATCGACAATTTGTTGTTTATTTATTTGCTTATTTTAATCTTCACCCAAGGACATGGAGAGAGAGAGAGAGAGAGAGAGAGAGAGAGAGAGAGAGAGAGAGAGAGAGAGAAACTCACTCTGATGTGGGAAACATTGATCAGTTGCCCTCCATACAAGCCCAGCTGGGGATCAAACCCGCAACCCAGGTATGTGTCCTGATGGGGAATCAAACAAGCAACCCCTTGGTGCTCAAGATGAAGCTCAACCAATGGAGCCACTCTGGCTGGGCTGTTTTTTATTTTTCATTAATTTTTTTAGAATTTTATTTTGAGGAGTTTGTGCAGATTTCTATAACCTCTGAAAAATGCTGCACATAGTTGATGACTTTGCTGGTTTGAGGGGAAAAATAGCCTTGCAAGGAAGTCCCCAAAGGCGAGTTAACAACTCCGTTAGCAGCAATCACACTGTGTGGCTGGGTAGGTGTTCCTGTCTGTGTGGAGAGGGGTGCAATGCTCTTTGTACGACATAATTACAACTGAAACACATCTGTGGGGAGCACACCATTTCAGCCATGGTATTGATCCTGCCTTATGTCTCCTACAGCTGAGAAGCCACAGTTTGTTAAAAACACATTATATTTTCCACTAAAAATTCATTGCTTCTACAGCTGATTTTCTATTTTGTCAGACCACCTCTCGGTTTCCTCCTGAACTCACTTAGTCCCAGCGGGCACGGAGTGGTCGAAGGAGAACACGGTAGTTATTGCACAAACCCACCGGCGGTGGCACGAGCCCAGAAGGCGATGTGAACACAGCCTTGTTATTTCTGGATGTAGCCGCAGAGCTGGCAGGTGGCACCGGCCTTTTCTTCCTGTCTGGCTTTGGGTCCTAAAATGATCTGATCGTCCTCACCTTGTGGAAGCAGCAGGCTCGGAGCCCAGGGTCTGTCTCCTCTACGGGCAAGTTGCATTGACTCTGACATTTCTTCTGCTGGCCTGATGGCGGTCTTTTGTGATGATGGCCTAGTGCTGGCTCAGGTGCTGAAGCAGCCCCCCATCTCCCCTTCCAGAGACAAAGACAAGTCTCTGTCATTGGATATCCTTGAAGCAGGAGCTTCAAAAGATGCCCCAGAGAGACAAGGGACAGGTTCCCCAGCTGCTGTCCTGAGCGATGTGTTTCATATAAACTCATTCCAAAACCACTGGCATCCGCAGCAAAAGGCCCCCTGGAATCTGTCTGTGGAGGTGGCTGCCTT
>PVJC01032797.1:0-19682 GCA_004026665.1 Murina feae
TAGGTAGGCTGCCTAGAATATATTAAAGACTGGACACTATAGGTGAGCAGGGATAGGATATAAAGATGAAATTATAGATTTCTAAGAGAATAATACTTATCATAAAAGTCTAACTTTTTAAGTAATTATTTTAATATTAAATTATTATGGTTAATATTTATTGAATACCTGCTTTGTTAAACATTGTACCAATTCTCACTTGAATTCTCATAAGAACATTATATGAATAAGTATTTGGTTTTGCCCATTTCACATAAGCAGGAATCTGAAGTTAATTTGACCAGGGTACCATTATTGATGGGCTTGGAATCCAAGTCTATGTGACTATAGATCTATTTTTTAGTTAATTTTGCTAAATTATGATGACAATTAATGCATAAGAATATGCTAAGCCAAAGTAATTTTGCATCTACCTTAGTAATAAATTGTACAAATATATTCTTTTTATTTTTAATCCTCAGCGGAGTGTATTATTCTATTGATTTTTAGAGAGAATGGAACAGAGAGAGAAAGACAGAGAGAAATATTGATGTGAAAGAGACACACAGATTAGTTGCCTCCTGCATAAGCCCCTACCAGGGCCCGGGTTGGGGAGGAGCCTGCAACCTCGATACTTGCTCTTGACCAGAATCGAACCTGGGACTCTTCAGTTCGCAGGCCAGTGCTCTGTTTTCTGGGCCAAAGCGTCCCAGGCTACAAATATATTCTTATGAATGGAGACATTTGAGTGCCTAGTTTATGCTTAACATAGTATATGTGCTGGAGGCATATAAAAAATTACAGATGATTTTAGTTTTTCCTAACACGTTAAGCAACAAGCCCTGTTTTGTCTTCCTTTCCGTTTAGTCTGCGATATCTGATTTCAGTGATATGCTGGCGGCACCAATGACTGACGAGATCTGGACGGAAAGTATAGTGCCGCTCATTGGTGACTGACATGGCGCTTAACTTGTTAATTGTGAGAAGGTGTATTACCATCTGGTTCTTACCTGTCTTTTTGAGGGTGACATAGATTTTACTTCTTATGTAATTGCAAGTTTCTGCTTTAACTGATGAATTAATGGAGTAAACTACTTGAGACTGATAAGTGGTTCTTTATTTTATAATGTATACATTATGGTTTTAGTTAAAACTGTTGAGTACATTTTCCTTTGCTTACACTCCCCATTTTCTTACAGTGGGCCACAGTTACATTTCATCTTCCTCATCATGTGTTAAAGTCCATTGCCAGTGCCATTGTGAATGAACTCAAGAAAATAAATCAAAATGTTGCAGCCTTACCTGTGGCGTCTTCAGTGATGGACAGGTTGTCTTATCTCTTACCTAGTGCACGTCCAGAACTTGGAGTGGGGCCAGGCCGTTCTGTGGACAGGTATAACTTTGCTTATAAAGAGATATGACACTGAGATTGAATTGCTTCGTTTTTGAATTAACCAAGAACAACTGTAAATTTGATTATGATTAAAAATTTTTTCACAAGTTTTTGGAAATCATTCAGATGGTCATTTCTATCAAAATACTGAAGTGGCCCTATCTGGTTTGGCTCAGTGGATAGAGGGCAGCCTGTGGACTGAAGGGTCCTGGATTCAGTTCTGGCCAAGGGCACATGCCTAGGTTTTGGGCTTGATCCCTAGTTTGGGGCATGCAGGAGGCAGCAAATCAATGATTCTCTCTCATCCTAGATGTTTCTAGCTCGCTCTCTTTCCCTTCCTCTCTGAAAAAAAACAAAACAAAAAAAACTGAAGTAAAGTAAACTACCACTTGAATTACTCGTTTTGGTACCTGGAAGGTATGTAAAGGGCTCGTAAAACTATATTTTGAAACTTAAAAAATAATTATTTACTATGTAAGAATTATTTTTCTCTTGAAATTTTGTGACTTTTGAGATAAATTTTTAAAAATTGATTTTAGAGAGATAGGAGGGGTGGGGGAGAGAGAGAAAGAGAAAGAAACAAACATCTATTTGGTATTCCACTTATTTGTGTATTCACTAGAGGACTTCCTAGCCTGTATCTCTCCAAGCTGGGATCCCTCAGGGGATGTCCGACTGCCAGATTAGGCCTGATCTTGGGGATCGGGCCTAAATTGGCAGTCAGACATACCTCTCATAATCCTGATTGCCCCCAACTACCCCCTCTGCTGGCCTGGTTGTCCCTAACTGCCCCCTCCCTACTGGCCTGGTTACTCCCAACTGCCCCCCCCCCACCCCCTGCCAGACCGGTCGCCCCTCACTACCCCTCCCCTCCCCCGCTGGCCTGGCCACCCCCAACTGTCCCCCTGCAGGCCTGGTCGCCCATGAAGCCTGCTCTTCAGTCATTACTGTGATGGTGTCCTGGACAATTTGCACATTCCTCTATTATTAGTATAGATTGTTAGTATAGATTAGTTGATTCTTATATGTGCCCAGTCTAGGGATGGAGCCTGGAACTTTGGAGATTTGGGACAACATTCTAATCAACTCTACTACCCAACCAGGGTCTTTGAGATAAGTTTTGATAAATTACAAAAGCATGCTGGAATCTGACGATAAGAGCTATATATTATTTTTTATTGAAAACAATGAAAACGATTAAAAAAATTAGGACAATGTTGAATTAAGATTTTTATGCTGCCTGCCCTTGATTTAAACAGTATTTATTATAGCCTGTTTAGTGTAGCTCAGTGGTTGAGTGTTAACCTATGAACCAGGATTTCATGATTTGATTCCTGGTCAGGGGTCATGCCTGGGTTGCAGGCTTGATCCCTAGTGTGGGGCATGCAGCAGGCAACCAATCAATGATTCACTCTTCATCATTGATGTTTCTATCTCTCTCCCTCTCTGAAATCAATTTAAAAAAAAGAGTATTATAAAAATCATATCTCAACCATTATTTTCTTTAACAAAGGTTTATTGGGGTTCTCCTATGTGTCAAACTCATTGAAAAGCTAGTAATGCAGTCATTTAAAAACAAATTTGTTATTTGAAGTAATATCAGATTCTTATTAAAAGCACTAAAATTTAAAAATGCTAAATATTCAATGCTGAAATATTGAATGTAACTGTTTTGATTTAGGTTCACATTTGCCTTCACATGCAGCATTTTATGTTTTTACATTTTCGTGGATATGAATTATAACTTCTAATTCTCTTTTTTGGAGTATATTTATAAATAGTACATACTAATATTAGCAAAGCACTACTGAATGAATTAACTTTTAACTTTTATTATCTTAAGTATGGCTCTTATATTAGTTTGCAGTACTTAGTTTATCTCAGTAAACTGAGATTTGGCTTAATCAGTTGCCTGTTTTAAAGTGATTTTATTTTCTAAATAACTTCTATTAAAATTTGCAAAGAATTTTTATATTTTACTAGAGGCCTGGTGCACCAATTCGTGCACAGGAGGGGGGGCCCTTTGCCTGGCCAGTGATCGGGGCTGTCTTGCTTAGTCCTGATGGGTGTCGATGAGGGCCAGCCGGCCAACTGGTCAAAGGGGGACCGCAGGAAAGCTCCGGGGCATGCCCTCTCACCCAGTCCCAATTGGCTGGACCCCAGCAGCAAGCTAACTTACTTTCAGAGCATTTGCCCACTGGTGGTCAATCTATGTCATAATGACTGGTTGAGCAGTTGACCAAACAGTCAACTGCTCGGTTGGACACTTAGCATATTACCCTTGTGTTTTGCTTTTTGTTTTTTTAAAAATATATTTTATTGATTTTTTAACAGAGAGGAAGGGAGAGGGATAGAGCGTTAGAAACATTGATGAGAGAGAAACATCAGTCAGCTGCCTCCTGCACACCCCCCACTGGGGATGTGCCTGCAACCAAGGTATATGCCCTTGACTGGAATTGAACCTGGGACCTTGACCCTTCAGTCCCCAGGCCGATGCTCTATCCACTGAGCCAAACCGATTAGGGCATATTACCCTTTTATTATATAGGATAATAATATTGTTATCTCTGTTTTCTGGGCAAATTGTAGAAATTGTCAATTTTTAAAAAATGTATTTTTATTTCAGAGAGAAAGGGATAGGTAGAGAGATAATATCAATGATGAGAGAGTATCATTGATTGGCTACCTCCTGCACAGCCCCCACTGGGGATCAGTCTGCAACCTGGGCACGTGTCCTTGACTAGAATCGAACCCGGGACTTTGCTTCAGTCCGCAGGCCTATGCTCTCCCACTGAGTCAAACCGATTAGGGTGAAACTGTCATTTTTAATGTGGATAACTGTCAGGTGATACGTGCTGTGGCTGTCCTTAAAATATTCTTGAGAATGTCTGGAGAGGGGGGGAAATGTGTACTTAGAATAAACATTTCTTGTCTGAGAGCTATACCTATCTTGAAGAGATTATAAAACAGTGAGCTATTTTCATTGCAAACAATGGCAGGGTTTCTAAAGAAAGCAGTGCGAACTGGTAAATATTTTATTTTAGGAAATGCATTGACTAGATAGGATATTTACTGTTTCTGGAGGTGTTAAATGTCTCAAAAATATTAATTGTGATGTAGTCTGTGTTTGTTTCATTATAAGTGAATCTAGGGACCTTATTAGGACCTTGATGAACTTAGATCTGTTGGAGGTTTGAATTAGGTTTGGGTAGATGTTATTGCTGTTCTGTTTGGTAATATAACTAAGGAGACAGCTTTCCAAGACTGACACAGGTCTTGAAGACATATGTAGCGTATAAAAGATAAGACTTTTCTAACCCAATGGCATTTTTTTTTTCAAACTAGAGCACAGCTATGAGTGAAACCTAAAATCACTAGCATTATAGTAGATTTTGTACTAATTTAAGGAAAAATTATTTTTCCAATGACCTTTGCCACTTTCTCTCCCCTGCCCCCCCATCTTCCTGTGATCAGTTACTCATTTATGTTAGGAAGAGTAAGCTTTGCTTACCAGTTTTTTCTTACTTGAAGCTATTTGGACTTTTTCTAATTTTGGTATGATCCTTTAAAAAAAATACTTTAATGCTCTGTGTTTTATAGGTTCACACTCAATGAGCTCATATATTTAAATATGAAAACATATGAAGGTTATTACTTTTTTATAATTCTGTGGGGAGTACAAGTTTCCTGGAAAAGGATTTCTCTGAAAGAACAAAAAATTGCCCTCTATATACTTAAGAAATATGAAATTAGAAAATATTTCCTCAGTATGGATGAGATAAAACCACTGTTTCTTTGGTTGTAATATTACCCACTTATACAAAACTTAGCAAATGATGAAGGCATATGACTCTCTGCCTTTACATTTCCAGATTTTGTGTTCTTGGCTTGGTAATTATGTAACATCGGTTAATTAAATCTACTCCTAGAATTATTTATAATTTGTGGCTATTAATCAGGCTTATTTTTTCCTATCCGGTTTAACTGAAATTCTTAAAGTGATCACTTTTACTTTAAAATACAAATTTGGGGAAGTGGTTATTAGACTATTACAAGTTTTGTTGATAATCTAGTAAAGTTTTTTCATTAGTGTGAAATAGGAGTGTCTATCATATGATGCCTAACTTTGATTACATAAAGTATGTTTACTTTCAGATCATTAATGTATAGTGAAGCTAACAGACGGGAGACATTTACATCATGGCCTCATGTAGGCTATAGATGGGCACAACCAGATCCCATGGCTCAAGCTGGATTCTATCATCAGGTAAAAAATATTATTAAAAAACCCAATTTTTGTTTTAAAAAAACTTTTTCAAAAACTTACTTTGTGTACCCTGTGTGCTTATGTGCATGCCTTTATGTGAGTTTTTTTTCTTATACCTTTGATCATAATATTGACTGGCTACGACTATGTCATGTATTGTGCATGAAATGAAAAAACATTTGTTAAAAGTAGCTAACAACTGAGTTAATGCTACATAACTATTTTCTTTTAGAAAGTAGGCAGTATTCTTCGGATATGCTTTTTAAAATCTGTTCTCTTTGGTTGTTTATTTTCACTTTTTGACTTCTGCATGCATAACAGAGAGAAATAACTACGTAGGGTAATTCAATAAAAGCAACACGTTATTACTGAAATTCTAATTTTATTTAGGATAAAAATTAACCACATACTAGATAACTATAGTAGCAGTATTATTATGTGTAGTAAAATGCAACCTGAATACATAGAGTATTGAAAAATTGATTAAAACATTGCACATAAAGAGGAATAGTCAAGGAAGATAGTCATACTTTTATGCAGGAAAGGAGGCATGTAAATTGTAAGAATTAGTGTGACAAAAAGACATGAGAATGGGACATTATGGAGATCTTCACTGAATAAAGTAGAGGGAAGGTAAGAAAAAATGTATTTAAATAGGAAAAATATACTACTTCTACTGAGTACAGTGTATACTGGCTTGCCATTGTTTTACCTCTGCTAAAGAATCTAAGATATCTAACATTTACATGTAAGTTTTTCATTAAACTTTCTTACTTAATTTTAGAATTCAACAAAACTTTGAAATACATTGAAGTTACTATCACAAAGAATTTGCAGAGTGATTTATTCCTTAGTTATCTTGAAGTTTCTGAATGTTAACTAAAATTCAGAATGTCATATATATTTGAATATTTTATTTAAATTTTTTCAGATTTTTAGTTAGAATCATTTGGAGACTGGCTAATATTAAAATCACTGGAATTATTTTCTAAAATTAAGGATTAAATATGGACCATTTTTCCTAACTTTTTCTTTTTAAAAATTTCATTGATTTTTTATAGAGAGGAAGGGAGAGGGATAGAGAGTTAGAAACATCAATGAGAGAGAAACGTTGATCAGCTGTCTCCTGCACACCTCCCACTGGGGATGTGCCCACAACCAAGGTACATGCCCTTGACTGGAATCGAACCTGGGACCTTTCATATCCACCAAGCCAAACCGGTTAGGGCTTTCCTAACTTTTATCATCCTACTAGGGTTGTGGTACCCAAAATTTGTGCACTTGGAGGGGAGTAGTCCCTCAGCCCTGTGGTGAGTGGGCCTAAGCCATCAATTGGACATCCTTAGCACTGCTGTGGGGGCGGCAGAGGCTCCCACCACTGCTGCTGTGTTCTCCAGTCGTGAGCCCAGCTTTTTGGCTGAGTGGCGCTCCCCTTGTGGGAGTGCACTGACCACTAGGAGGCAGCTCCTGCATTGAGCGTCTGCCCCCTGGTGGTCAATGTGCGTCATAGTGACCAGACGTTCTGCTATTGGGCTGAAACCAGCTGACATCCCTCAAGCGGTCCTGGATTGTGAGAGGGCACAGGCCAGGCCGAGGGACCTCACCGGTGCTGGGAAAGGACACAGGAAATTGGCCAGCCGGGGAGGGACTGCAGGAAGGCTCCAGGGCATGTCTGGCCCATCTCACTCAGTCCCAATAGGCCGGACCCCAGCATCAAGCTAACCTACCAGTAGGAGCAAACATCTGTCCCCTGGTGGTTGGCACACGTCATAGCAACTGGTCAACGGGTTGACTGTCTGCCCCTGGTGGTCAGTGCACATCATAGTGAGTGGTTGAATGGCCTTAACATATCATTAGCATATTATGCTTTGATGAGTTGAATGGACAACTGGACACTTAGCATATTAGGCTTTTATTGTGTAGGATTTGGTTTCATTTTCTAAAATAATCTCTGAGAAGGGGTAACTTGATATTTTTTTTATTGAATTATTATTGATTGTGTTATATCTTTGCCAAGAGGTAAAATCCTAGGTTTTCTAGAATTTTTGTTTGTGTTAAGGGTTGATTATTTTTAATCTAAAATATATAATAAATTTACACTTGTAGACACAGTAAGTGCTAATTAGAATAAGTGATAAAAATAATAACATTGGTTTTTAGAGTTATGTTTCAGTTCATGTTTTGTTATTTTATTTATATGTAGATTGTAGTTCCATGTGTCTTAAGAAATACTACATGAATTAGGTTCACTAGTTTGCATTTCATTTTACTTGCCCTTTCTTGTATGGTTGTATGGGGTTCAGTTTGTAATAATAAACTTGTTATTTTCTTTCTACACTTAACTCTATTTCAAATACTTTAATAATATTAGTAGTATACTCTATATACATAAAAGCCCAGTCACCATTGAGGCAGAATGACCAGAATGACTGGTTAGTATGATGTGCACTGACCACCAGGGGGCAGAGGCACAATACAGGAGCTGTCCCCTGGTGGTCATTGCGCTCCAAAAGTGCAGTGGCGGTGTTGGGAGCCTCTCCTGCTGCTGCTGCAGCAGTGCTAAGGAACTGCGAGCAAAACGGTAAGCAGCAAGCAGGCGGGTGGTAAGGAGTGGTGAGCCAAGAGGTAAGGAACGAGCAGGCGGGTGGTTAGGTCTGAGGGGTCCTGGATTTTGTGCATTGGGCCTCTAATTTATAATAATAAAAGCATAATATGCTAATTAGATCTGATGTTCTTCTGGACAAAGCCGGGGTTGCGAGGGAAGCCTGAGTTCCATTGCCTGCCAGTAGCCGGAGGGAAGCTGGTGTGGAACCTGGGGGAAGGAAGACCTACTCTTGCACGAATTTCGTGCATCGGGCCTCTAGGCAGTAATGAATCTGAGATCATATGTGTGCTTCTATGTTTGATTTAATGGCCATTTTCTGATGAAACACAATTTTAAAAATAAAGCAGCAAGTTTATAAACATTTAGAAATTCAGTGTATTGCTTGAACCTAGTAGTGGAGGCTAATTTTCTTTTTTCAATAAAGAATTTTACCTAAATGTATTAACTTTTTTAGAAGTTTTTATTAAAAAGTTATCTTAATGTTGATTAACCTTGTCTGTCTTTATAAATTTGCAGCCTGCCTCATCAGGAGATGATAGAGCCATGTGTTTTACTTGTAGTGTATGCCTCGTTTGTTGGGAACCTACTGATGAACCTTGGTGAGTCTTGATTATTCTGGACATAATATCTAAATTAATCCTATATATTTAAATGCAGTCAGCACAGCCAGGGGTGAACCTGAGAAGGGGCGGTGAAGAAAGAAAGAAAACAGACAAGAGAATACAGTTGGAACCAGGTGGATCACTGTGCCTAGATGAGGAAACAGTGAGGCAGTCTGTAAGCCCAAGCTTTATTTTATAGTCAGATCGCACAAAGTAAAACAAGAGCGAATTTCACATTTGCTTCTTTCCTGTTGTTGCCATTCTCTGAATTCTGTCAAACTTCATTTCGACAGGGTTGGACTATAAGGTCAAGCTTACAGTCATAGTCTTTTGGCTATAATTGTGCTGGGAGGGCTTTGTCCTCTAAGCTGGGACTTGTATGCGGCTTTGCCACAAGTCAGTCCGAGGCTTGAACCTGTCTGAACACTGTAGCAACTCTCCACAATATACGCGCTTCTAAATTGTGCTTTTCTGATCTAGATATAATAATATTCATGTCTTTCTGCCATCAATATCTTTTCCCTTGTCCCAGGAGGATGAGGTAGCACTGTCTGTGCTCTGTCACGTCACTGGGCATACTGTATCGCTAAGATCTTTCACTTCCTAAAATCTGTACTTGAAAGTGCCAAAGAATAGAATCAGACTCTGAAAACCAGGAGACTATGATAAAATAAATAAAAAGAGCATGATTAATTTCAGCTGTTTAAAAGTGATCTGTTGAGGGCAGGCTGTCAGTGGGGAATCCACAGATGAGGGTCTTATGATTTATGTTAATAAATTTTAATTTATATTTTTAATTTTCAGTCAGGGATATATTTTTTTATTGATTCTGTAGAGAGAGGGAGGGAGAGAGGTAGGGGGAGAGGAAGACGCAGAGGGGGAGAGAGAGAGAGAGAGAGACAGACAGACAGATAGACAGACAAATATGAGAAAAACATCAATTGGTTGCTTCCTGTAGTCATACTGCTGACTGGGGTTTTAACCTGAAAACTTGGATATGTGCCCTGACCCAGAATTGAACCTTTTGGTGCATGGGATGATGCCCAACCATCTGAGTCATGGTTGTAGGCCCTTGCTTTGCATCACAGGGTTCCTTTAAAATATTTATTTTTTAAATATATTTTTATTGATGTTAGAGAGAAAGGGAGATAAGAACATCACTGGCAAGAAAGATTCAATGATGGGCTGCCTCTTGTTTGCCCCTACTGGAGATCAAACCCCCTACTTGGGCATTTGCCTGTGACTGGAATCGGAATTGAACTTGGAACCCTTCAGTCAGCAGGCTGATGTTTAATCCCCTCAGCCAAACTGGCTAGGGCTTTGCAAATTTTAAATATAAAATGAAGTATTAACTGTTGTCACTGTACTCTGCATTTATGGAGAATTTTAAATCTGAACAAAGTAGTTACTCATTTAAAGATGTAGGAAATCATTATGAGGAAATATCAGGACTTTAAGTAGTTTAATTGGTATGCTGATACCGCATAAATTATACTGTAGCATTTCTGAGTTTCATCTGAGACTTTGTATTGAGTTGAAGTGTATAATGCTATTATGAAGTTCTGGTTGGACATGTTAGATGATGTTGAATGACTTGGTATTTGAGTCTTTTTAATAAGGAATACCTGTGTTTTCAAAAAGAAAAGATGATACTGATGTTCTGTTTTAATGTGAAAATTTAACTGCTTTGTTATTCGTTAAACTTTTTCCTTTGTTAATTATGTAAAGGTCTGAGCACGAGAGACATTCCCCAAACTGCCCCTTTGTGAAAGGTGAGCACACACAGAATGTGCCATTGTCAGTCACTCTCGCAACGAGTCCTGCACAGTTTCCTTGTACGGATGGAACTGACAGAATATCTTGCTTTGGGTCGGGAAGCTGCCCTCATTTTCTAGCTGCTGCAACAAAACGAGGAAAAATCTGCATATGGGATGTTTCCAAACTTATGAAGGTATATTTTAAATTTGAAGTAACATTAGTAATTGAGAAAAAAGCAGTTGTAAACTTAGCCTTTTTGTTGTTTAGGTGCACTTAAAGTTTGAAATTAATGCGTATGATCCAGCTATTGTACAACAGCTTATTCTGTCAGGAGAGCCAAGCTCAACAGTTGAATCAAGGAGACCAACTTTGGCATGGCTAGAAGACTCCTCTAGTTGCTCAGACATACCAAAATTGGAAGGAGATAGGTATGTGAATTTGTTTTATTGGTATCTATAGACATTAGGTATTTTCTTTCCCTAAACAGTATATTCTCTTAATTCTAATTAAAGAGGTAGAAAAGTTATTATGTTAATAAATTAGATAATAAATGTTTGTTTAACATCTGAAATAGCTCTTAAATTCTTTTAGAAATGCCATAGTCTGTAAAAAATACTTTTATTTTCTACATTAACCTGTGCCATTAATTGGACATAATTGCTGCATCGGAAAATAGTGTAAATAATGAAAGAAACAAACCCTTTGATTAGGTTCGTGATCTCACCTTCTACTAAATCTTTTCATAAAGCAGTTGAACCAAATGGTTTTAGTTTCTCCTTTTTTTTAAAATAGTACTTTAAATTATAGGCATCCTTATGAATAATGATATAACTTTGACTAGAGAGGATAATCTAATTATTGTAAAATAATTTATCAGTAGCCAGCAAAGATTTGAGACAAAATTATTTCTATAGAAACATTTTGTTAAAAATTCTGTGCTGGATTCTCTTTCATTGAGCTTTTCTGGCAGATTCCTGATTTCTATAGGTTTATTTGATTTATGTGGGGAAGGAGAGTAAAAATATAATCCCATTTCACTCATTTGTTTTCAAGAAAATGCAGTTGTAACTCTGAAGTGGGCTAGGATTACAGAGCAACACCTGCAATATTGTCAAGTAGGCAGAATGAAGAGTTTCACAAACCACTCAACTTTTAAGACAAGCTCCCCTCCCTCCTTTTCTTCTTCAATTTTATTTTTAATTTTAAATATATTTTTAAAAGATTACAGTTTATGTACAATATTACATTACTTGCAGATGCAAAACCCAGTGATTAGACATATACTAGTATAACTTACAAAGTCATAGTATAGTACCCATCTAACAACTTACATAATTATTACAATACTAGTGGCCCATTGGAGGAAGATCCTGCAAGAATAGGGCTTCCTGAGGCAGAGCGAAGCAGAGAAGGGGGCGAAGCCCGCCTTGGCTTCCTCCTGTCTCTGCTGTCTAGGCTCCTGTCTGCCACCATGGCTCCCTCCCTTCTCTGCCGCCTCTGTTCCCTCCCTCCCTTCTCCCCTCTTCTTCACCTTCTCCGCTGCCTCGGCTCCATTCCCTTCTCCACTGCTTGGCTCCCTTCTGTAGCACTTGGCTTCCTTATACCCTGTCTTTAATCTTCAGTTGCCTGTGTATGCAAATTAACCACCATCTTTGATGGATTAATTTGCATATAGCTGCTCTGATTGGCTGGTGGGCGTGGCTTGGGCGGGCATGGCTTGGGTGTAACAGTGAGGGCCAATTTGCATATTACTCTTTTATTAGATTAGATTATTGACTATATTCTATGCTATACTTTACTTCCCCCGAACTATTCTGTAAATACTGATTTGTACTTATTAATCCCTTCACCTTTTTCATTTCCTTGCTTGCTACCCCCCATTCTAGCAATTGTCAAAATGATCTCTGCATCTATGAGTCTGTTTCTGTTCTGCTTGTTTATTTTTTTTTTCTTTTTTTTTCTTTATATATAAGTGAAATCATATAGTATTTGCCTTTTCTCTGTCTGACTTCCTTGGTTCAGCACAATACTCTCTCGATCCATCCATGTTGTTTTAGATGGCAAGATTTTTTTTAATGTCTGAGTCAAGTTGTATATATATACCACTCTATCCATTCATCTATTGATGGACACTGAGTTCCTTTCATATCTTGGCTATTGTAAATAATGTTGCAGTGAACATATGGATGCATATGGCTTTTCTATTTCGTATTTTGGGTTTTTTGGTTAAATACCCGGAAGTGAAATTGCTGGATCCTTTTTTGTGTTTTTGTTTTAAAATCTATTTTGTGTGGTATAAGTATTGCTACCCCAGCTTTTTGTTGTTTCCTTTTTATGAAAAACCCTTTTCTATCCCTTCACTTTCAGTCTGTGTGTCTTTTGGTCTAAAATGAGTCTCTTAATAGACAGCCTGTGTAGGGTCTTGTTTTGTTACCCAATCAACCACCTTATGTCTTTTGGTTGGAACATTTTAATCTATTTGCTGTTAAAGTTATTGATAGATAGTATCTATTGCTATTTTATTCATACTTTTGATCTACTTTTCTTTTTCTTCCTAAAGAAGACCTCTTTAAAAAGTATTTTTATTGACTTCAGAGAGGAAGGAAAAGGGAGGGAGAGAGATAGAGAGAAAGAGATAGAAACATCAATGATGAGAGACAATCATTGATCAGCTGCCTCCTGCATACCCCACACTGGGCATCGAGCCCTCAGTTAATTAGCATTGTTTAATCACTTATGGTCTCAAACTCCTTACAAATAATTTAAGTTAGTTTTAATAGTTTTTATGATGCTTATATTCCAGATGTAAAGCAGTGGTTGTAACACTGTACTTTTTCTTTCCTGTCTCACATGTATACATTTTTTTTGAAATTCAAATTATTTTTTTACTTTGTCTTTTAAGTGATGATTTACTGGAGGATTCAGATAGTGAAGAGCATTCCAGATCAGATTCTGTGACAGGTATGTAAAAAATGTTAGATGATCCGTTTATAGCAGAGATCTTGAATTAGTGTTTCCTACTTTAGTTATTACCCTGTGTCTGGCACCCATAAGTCAGCTGAGCAGTGCTCCCACTGTGGGAGCGCACTGACCAACAGGTGGCAGCTCCTGCGTTGTCTGCCACACCCTGATGGTCAGTGCACATCATAACGACTGGTTGACCGGTTGTTCGGTCACTTAGGCTTTTATGTATATAGATAATAATGTATTGACTAGATGAGTAAAAATGAAAATTAACAAAAACCGTACACTAGAGATTTTGATTTACATTCAGAAGGCCATTGCTAATGAATATTGTTCCTTTTTCACAGGGCATATATCACAGAAGGAAGCCATGGAAGTGAGCCTTGATATAACAGCACTCAGCATTCTCCAGCAGCCAGAAAAACTTCAGTGGGAAATTGTTGCAAATGTGCTTGAAGATACTGTTAAGGATCTTGAAGAACTTGGGGCAAATCCTTGCTTAACAAACTCTAAGAGTGAAAAGACAAAAGAAAAGCACCAGGAACAACACAACATTCCCTTTCCATGTTTATTGGCTGGAGGTTTATTAACATATAAATCTCCTGCTACCTCACCCATTAGTAGTAATTCTCACAGGTCACTGGATGGTTTAAGCAGAACTCAGGGTGAAAGTATATCAGAACAAGGGTCAACTGACAATGAATCCTGCACTAATTCAGAATTAAATTCTCCTCTGATAAGGAGGACTTTACCCATTTTGCTTCTTTATAGTATCAAGGAATCTGATGAGAAAGCAGGAAAAATCTTTTCACAGATGAACAGTATAATGAGTAAAAGCTTGCATGATGACGGTTTTACAGTACCACAGATTATTGAAATGGAACTGGATAGTCAGGAGCAGATGTTGTTGCAGGATCCTCCCGTGACTTACATTCAGCAATTCGCAGATGCAGCGGCCAACCTTACCTCTCCAGATTCTGAGAAGTGGAACTCTGTGTTTCCCAAGCCTGGGACTTTGGTTCAGTGCTTGAGACTGCCAAAATTTGCAGAGGAGGAGAATCTTTGTATAGACTCTATAACTCCTTGTGCTGATGGAATTCATTTGTTGATAGGACTGCGGACATGCCCTGTTGAATCCTTGAGTGCAATAAATCAAGTAGAGGCCTTGAATAATTTAAATAAATTAAACTCTGCGCTGTGTAATAGACGGAAAGGTGACCTGGAATCCAATCTTGCTGTAGTGAATGGTGCAAATATTAGTGTAATTCAACACGAATCACCAGCAGATGTACAGACCCCTTTAATAATTCAGCCTGAGCAGAGGAATGTTAGTGGTGGATATTTAATACTTTACAAAATGAATTATACCACTCGGATAGTGACTTTAGAAGAGGAGCCAATAAAAATTCAACATATCAAAGATCCCCAGGACGCAATTACCTCGCTCATTTTGCTTCCACCAGATATATTGGATAATCGAGAGGATGACTGTGAGGAACCTATTGAGGAAATGCAATTAACCTCAAAGAATGGCATTGAGAGAGAAAAAAAGTCTGATATTTCTACTCTTGGACACCTGGTAATAACCACTCAGGGAGGATATGTAAAAATATTAGATCTTTCAAACTTTGAAATTTTGGCCAAAGTGGAACCTCCCAAAAAGGAGGGCACTGAGGAACAGGACACATTTGTTTCTGTTATTTACTGCTCTGGCACGGACAGGCTGTGTGCATGCACCAGAGGTAAGTGGTTGGTTGGTTGGATTTCTCTATAAACCTTATAAAGTTACTGTATATGGCACTTGTTGATGTGTGAATTTCAGATCCATGTAAAGAGATATATTCTTTTATAATAAAGTGGTAAACCTTTCAACTTTTTAAACTGTTTTTAAAACTTATTTTGCCCGAAGTTAGGCTTCTAACTGTAAATAAGTGAATAAATATCTCAGAAAGTATCTTCTCTGCTTTAACCTCAAGAAAATAACCTGCTGTTCTGTGAGTCCTGACTCTGTGTTTGCTTAAATTTGTGGCCTTGGGCAGCTTGCTTTAAACTCAATAAAACTTTTTTTTAAAATATATTTTATTGATTTTTATAGAGAGTAAGGGAGAGGGATAGAGAGTTAGAAACATCGATGAGAGAGAAACATTGATCAGCTGCCTCCTTCACACCCCCTACTAGGGATGTGCCCCCCAACCAAGGTACATGCCTTTGACCGAAATCGAACCTGGGACCCTTGAGTCCACAGGCCAATGCTCTATCCACTGAGCCAAACCGGTTAGGGCAAACCTTTGTTTTTTTATTTATAAACTAGGATAAGAAGACCTATTTCCAGGTTTGTTAGAATTAAATGAAATCATATATGTAAAGTTTCTCGCATAGGTTTTGGTTCTCATTTCCCCCCAAAATAAAAATATTTAGCAAATAACTAGTACTTTTGCCTTTTTTTTTTTTTTGATTTATTCCTCTCTGGTTGATAGTGAAATCACTTTTGTAATATCTGAGGCTCTGTATAAATTAACATATAGTATGCCTTTTTTATTTTTGTTAATATGTATTTTAAGTCAGAGAGAAAAAGCTATTTTTGAAAAGGATTACTGACAATATCAGACAACATGAATAGTCCTGTTGATAGTTTAGTAGGAATTTAGGGCCAGGAGATACTGAAACTTAGGAAACTATAGCCACTACTTGGGCAGAGGAATTAGGTTTGAGAAGAGTGATATATTTCACGTAGTTCTGGTAAGAATTAGTCTGTTTTTCCTCTCTTTAAAAAGACCTGAAGACTTTAACTAAAGAGAATAATGGTTATTTTCAACAATAAAGAATTTAAATTAAAAAAAAAAAGAGATGACATTAAAAAAATAATGGTGAATATAGTGGTTCAGGTTGCCTTATTTGAAATATATCAAGTGAAATAACAAAGGGACAAACATCTTAAATAACATAAAAACCAACAAGGGTTAACTATACAAATGGCCAGGCATAATAACTTTAGAGTAATAAAACTTTGAATTAGTTAATAAAGTTCAGAAAGCACATTAAAATACTAAGCAAAATGAAGGGTAATGTGGATTTATTGATCATCTATGGCCAGTTCATTATTGTTAGATCTTTACCTCTATTAATTTGTTTAGTCATCACACCAACTTATGAGGCATATGCTATCATTGTCTCCATTTATATAGGTAAGGAAACTGAGGGAAAGGAAGGTTAAGTAACTTGCCTATATAGAGCTAATAAATGACAGAGTCAGCATTCAGACTTGGCAGTCTGTCATCAGAGTGATTACCTAAGTTATTCACTGTCAGAATGTACCCAAATCAGAAGACTCTTGGTGACTTTTGGAATCTTAATCTGAAAGATTTAAAAAATGAAAAGAATTTAATTTGCCATTTGGCATGACATCACTAGTGCCTTGATATTTTAAAAAATATATAAGATGATCCCCAACTTAAGATGGTTTGACTTAGGATGTTTTGACTTTAAAATGGTGCAAAAGCGATATGCATTCAGTAGAAACCAGCGAGGCTAACCTATGTTCAGTAGGTTACATGTATTAAATGTAATTTCAATATTTTCAATTTAGGATGAGTTTATTGCGAAGTAATTGCCGTCATAAGATGAGGAGCATCGTTTTTATTTCTGGAGTTGCAGTCTTAGTGGTTTGAGTTGCTACAATCTACTTCAGAATAATTCTGACTTAATTCTAGTAAAATATGGAAACTTTTCTGTAATCTTTTTTTCTATGCTACCTTTGTGCTACTGTTGTCTTAAGTATAATATTTAGGTAAGTTATAAGTCCAACCAAAAAAGGTTATTTTATAAAATCTTTGTCACCTAAAAAAGTTAACAAATGAGAAAAAACATTTGCTCACCTAATTGTTAGTTCTATTTTTATTTATTTTTTTGGTGAATTTGATATTGTCGTCTTTTATCTTGAAGGACTTTCCTTTAATACTTATTATTAGGCAGGTTTGCTAGCAGAACATTCTCTCAGTCTTTGTTTATCTGGAAATGTCTATTTCACCTTCATTTTGAATAGTGCTATATAAGGAGAATTAGTTGTTGACTCTTTTACATGTCATTCTGTTGACCCGGCCTCCATTGTTTCTGATGTCAGCTGTTAATTTCCATTATAGTTTCCATGTCTGATGAGTTATTTTTTAACTTGCTACTTTGAAGATTTTTTCATTGACTTTGACTGTAATGTATGTGTATCTGTGGATCTTTTTGTAGTCAGCCTACTTGAGTTTAATTGAACTGATTGTAGTATAATGTTTTTCATTAAATATTGGCAGATTTTGCTCATTATTTTATAAAAACATTTTTCTATGTCTTCTCTTTTTTTGGAATTCCATTACATGTATGCACTTAATTTGATCTCTCCCACAGGTCAGTGAGATGCTTTTTTCATTTAAAAATTTCTTTCTTTTATTTAGCTTCTTTGATTTCTACTGGCCCATTTTTATTTCACTGATTTCTTCTACTGCCATTACAAATGTACTTTGAGCCTCTCAAGTGAACTTTTTGTTATTTTACCTTTAAACTCCAGAATTTCCCTTTGTTCTTTTAGAATATTTCTTTTTGTTGTTGTTGAGATTCTTAATTTGTTGAGTCATGTTCTCCATTTGTTCCCTTAATTCTCCTCATGTGGTTTCTTATTTTATGAAAATATTTACAATTACTTATTTGAAGTTTTTGTTCACCAAATCTAATTTTGGGCACTCAGATATTTCTCATTGATTTTGTTTTTCTTAAGCATGGATTGCTCTTCCTTTGCATGTTTTATAATTTTTAATTTAATACTGGACATTTTAACTGACTTCGGAGAAACTCTGGATTCTGATCCCCACTCTTCCACCTACCCCCCTCACTGACCACCTCTTGATGGTGATTGTTCTTTGTTTGATAACCCACCTGGACCAAATCTGTGAAGCATGTTTCTTTTGCAGTGTGTAGCTGCTGCTGACTCACTCTTTTTTGTTTGTTTGTCTTTAAGCCTTATTTTTTTATTCTTTTTTTTATTTTTTATTTTTTATTGTTACCTCTGTGTCCACATAGCTTAGTATTCAGCTAAAGATTTTGATGAGTGGTTGTGTCCAAATACCAATACATTTACCACTAAGGTTGTGTTCATGTTTGCCCTGAGTTTTATTTTCTTTATTTTTGTTTTCTGTTGAGTCCTCTCAGTTCTTCTCTGCATAGGCATTAGGTAGGGGCTTGTTTGGGAATGTATTGGTGGCATAGGCCCAGTATGGTCTTTGCTACACATGTGTACAACCTTTAATCAATGTAGAATTTACCAAGCCCCCTATGCTTCTATCACGTCTTTTAAGTTAAAATTCCTGGTTATTTTTAGTGTTTTGCTTAACCCAGGATCCTGACTGCAGGTAGCAGAGTTGATGGGGCCTCCTTTTAGTTGCCACTGAGCTACTTTAAACTGACAGCTCTCCAAATCAATGAGCTTCCGCTGGCAGTAGAAGTAAATCAGCTGTTTTTTACAACTTGTGCCTGGTTGAATGACAGTTTTGTTCAAGTTTATATAAAGTTGCTTTTATTGTCCTCCTTATTCTGTAATTCTGAAAGTGAATCTCCAAATACTCTTGTTGGAATATAGTTTTATTCATTCATTTTTGTTTTAAAATTTTGCTAAGTTTATTTTCAGTGTTTTTCTGTGATAGAGATATAAGAAATAGAGATTAAATTTCATTGTGAAATTAAGACTCTTTGTTTTTTTTTAAATTTATCTTTATTGTTCCGATTATTACAATTGTTCCTCTTTTTTCCCCCATAGCTCCCCTCCTCCCCTCCCATTTCCCACCCCAACTTCTGTCCTTGCCCCCCCACTGTCCTCATCCATAGGTGTACAATTATTGTACATTCTCTTCACGCACCCCCAACACCCTTAACCCCCAAAAATTGTCCATCCACTCCATTCTATGCCTCTGATTCTATTCTATTCACCAGTTTATTCTCTTCATCAGATTTTTTATTCACTTGATTCTTAGATTCACTCGTTGATATATATTTGTTGTTCATAATTTTTACTTTCCTTTTTCTTCTTCCTCATTCTCAAAGGATACCTTTCAGCATTTCATATAATACTGGTTGGGT
>PVJC01032798.1:0-19729 GCA_004026665.1 Murina feae
TACTGTCATGGTAAACAATCTGCTCCCCTATTTTTAATGGTCTGGCCCTCTAGCAAATTCAGAGCGAAATTATAGCTAATTTACCTACAAACATCAGGTGGTCATAACAATCTGATCACTCAGTGTATATAATCTATATCTATCTGGCATTTCTCTTTATCTTGTGATGTAGGGTATATTCATTCTTTATTACTAAATATTGTTCTTTATTCAACTTTTTCATGAGTGTTATTGTATATAGGCAGCTTTTCTTTTGTTGACTATGTTGGAGGAGGTAGAAAAAAATCATTTGAAATTATATTCTTTAAAGTCATTTGGACCCAGCTACCTGTTAAGTATGTGACTGGGAACAAATCAACTGTATTAGTTTTCTGTTTTTAATCCTTCATCTTTATTTTATCTTCAATAACGCTTGTATTTCTATTTAAAATTTTCTTCTATTGAACACCTAGGTGATTTTTTTCCTTATTAATAATTAATGCACTTAATTATCTGTTTTTTCCCCCACTAATTTTTGCCTTTACTGGAACAGTACTTTTTGATATGTATTATTATCCTTATCTATTTCAAGAATTTGATGATTGCCCTTCTGATTTCTTTTAGAGCAAAGAGTGATATAAGAGAGTGATTCTTGTATAAATGGTTGGATAGTTTTTAATTTTATAAAACAAATGTTTACTCATTACATTAACCTCAGAGTTTAATGCTGATTTCCAAGATATCACAGATAGTTTCTTTGTTGCCTATATGTGATTTATGTTTATAAATGCTCCATGGATGTTAGGTCTGATCAAATGATTGAATGGACAGCCCCTCCCTGGGAACTGACCTTTAGACTACTTCGCAGCAGACATTCCCTTTTGCTTAGCACTTTCTAAGACCACATTCCACTTGCTAAGACCATTATCTTTTCCCTGGGGACCCGCCCAAAGAATTCTATGCCTAGGAAAGCCAGCCTAGAGTCCTTTAAAATCTCCGACTCTCAGTTCCTGGATGCTGGTGTCATTTTGGGGCCAGCCAATCTGGTTTTCCAGATGACTCAATAAATTCATAGTTCTTGCTCTAACCGTTTTGGCTCAGTGGATAGAACGACAGCCTGTGGACTGAAAGGTCCCAGGTTCGATTCTAGTCAAGGGCATGTACCTTGGTTGCCGGCACATCCCCAGTAGGAGATGTGCAGGAGGCAGTTGACTGATGTTTCTCTCTCATCGATGTTTCTAGCTCTCTATCCTTCTCCCTTCCTCTCTGCAAAAAAATCAATAAAATATATATTTTTAAAAATTCATAATTCTTTACCCCTTTTGGCTTTGGGTGGTCCTCCTTTGGCAACCCTAACAATGGGCATTAGAAAATAAGTTAATTTCCAAATCTCCTTGTAATTTATAATGTTTAATAGAGTTTATTGGCTAAATTAGCTTTTGTCATTCATAGCCTACATAACTTTATTGTGTATTCATTTTAAAAATTTATACTCTCCTTGACATTATTTATACCTAATATACAGACACCTTATAGCCAAAGTAACATTTCTTTATGGCTATGAAAGTTCTAAAGCCTGGGATTCAAATGCTGCTGCAGACCAAAATGTTATAATTTTAGAATGGCATGGTAGCACGACAAGACAATGGTTAAACTTTTACAGAAATTTAATCTTTGATCCTATAAAGAAGTTGACTATTACAAGTGACACACTATACAAGGCTGTACTTCCAAGAGAGTCATCAGTCCATGAAATTAAATTATGCATTTAGAAGGTGTTCTATTACTGAAACATATTAATTGAAGATATAATTGGCTAGATTATTTTTAAAGTCTCTTTATGTCTTTTGTTCAACAGGCTGACTTAAAGTTTCTAACCTGACTTCCATAATGATCAAAAATACTTCTATTTTCACTCACAAATGAAGAGTAGCACACAAACAACTAGAAGCATGTCTATTTTAATTAAACTTGGAATTATTCAAAGATCCAATTACATATTTCAATAAATTGCACTTGAATTAGGGAACTCTCATTTTGAAAGTAAATTGGTGCTGTGTTTCTCAAATTATGATTCTCATTTTTCAGGGAATCATGATAATATACAAAGGTGTAGGCTAAGCCAAAGTATGATCATGAAATATGTTCTGGAAGCATCAATTATGTTCTGAAATATACTGACAGTGAGTGGGGGGTATGTGCATAGGGAATTAAATAATTTACCTAGCTAGTACTATAAAATATTTTTATGCTAAATATATTTATATTTGTGAAGAAAAAACACAACTTGAATGAAAATGTTGTCTTTACACACAGTCATTATTCAAACAATAGAAAAGGATACGTGAAGTTTAAATGTCCTTCCTGCCCCTGAATGCTCAGTGTCTAGTCCTTCTCCCCAGTGCAGTGGGTTTTGTGATCCAACGAGGCACATCTGCCGAAGGGTTTCTGCAGTTTTCATGCAGGACTGTCTGTGGAGCTGCAATGGAAAAGGCAGGTATTATTCAGATGTGAGAGATCTATTTGTATTGTATGTTTGTTCTAGACCAAGTATTTATGAAACATTATTTTTAGTTCTAATAGTTTTGATGTTGTTTAGTGGTCTTCCCTGGATTTTCTAGATAATCAGATCATCTGATAAATATAATATTTTCCCAAAATTTATATTTCTTTATTTCTTTTAAAAATCTTCTTGTTTAGGGTAGTATTATCAGAACAACATTTACTAGTGGTTTTGGTTATGTTTTAGTTTTGTTTCCCTACATTTAGTTAAGTGTTTAAGAATAACCTTCAATAGCCCAGCCAGGATGGCCCAGTGGTTGAGCATTGATCCATGAACCAAGAGGTCACTGGTTCTATTCCCAGTCAGGGCACATGCCTGGGTTGTGGATTTGATCCCTCATGCAGGGCATGAATGAGGCAGCCACTCAATGGTTCTTTGTCATCATTGATGTTTCTATCTCTCTCTCCCTCTCCCTTTATCTCTGAGATAAAATAAAACATATATAAAAAAGAATACCCTCATTAAATATGATGACAGATAACTTTCATCGTGTTAAAGAAATGTTCTTTTATTTCTATTCTACACATAATGGGAACTAAAGGATGATTTTGGTATTGATTTAGATAATATAATATCTATTTTTTATATATTTTAAACTAATTAGGTCTGTTTTATGTGGCAGCATTTACTCCTCAACATTTTGACATAGCTATCACAGAATGCTTTCATCATTGTGAGCAAGTAGATAATTTTCCTCATTCCTCATTCCTTTGTTCATTTCAGTCATTTGTTGTGGAGAGGTTGAGAGTTACAAACTTGTTCTAATAATGCCAATTTTTCATAAATTAACATATATGTATTTTATTAATAAAAGAAAAACTCAATGAGCAACATATTTTTTAATTATATTTTATAGATTCAGAGGGTTGTTATTCCTACATATATTAACAAATCTCACTAAAATGTTGGACTTTTGATAAAAAATTTAGGTATAAACATTAAATATTTGTTTATGTAGATGGAATTCATAGGACACACAAGTATTTCCATTGAGAAAAGGGCTGTGTCTTGTAAGACTGTGACAAAATTTTATATTACTACTAGTGCCCCAGTGCACAGATTTGTGCACATTGAAAGAAGATTAATTAGAATGTGGCCTGTGGGGTGGAACTGGGCAAGACAGGCTGGACAATGGAGCAAACCTCTTATGGTCCCTCCCCAGCCAGCCGCACCTGGGGTGGCCCTGTAGTTCAAAGGGCATCTGCGGAGTGAGCAGGGTCCACCAGCAGGTGGGGTCCCTCGGCCTGGCCTGTGGGGATCGGCCTGAAACTGGCTGTCTGACAGCCCCTGAGGGGTCCCGGTTTGTAAGAAGATGGTTCTCGGGTGACACACCCTGGAATCAGAGAGGAGGGAGCCTGAGTCTGGGTGCGCCACCCGAGAACTACCGCTGCCAAATCACCACAGCCCAGCAGCTCCTGCATTGAGCATCTGCCCCCTGGCAAGCACGTCATACCTACTTGCCAGTCGGATGGTTGGACAGTCGCTCAGCCTTTTATAAATATAGACGGGTATTAGCAACACAGCAAAAAGCTACCTTAATTTCTTTAACATTTGTAAAGGGAAAAGATAGCAAGCTTTAAGGTCATTTTATAATTCCTTTTTGGATGTTCCTTCAACACCAGTGAGGCACTCTGTGAGAGGACCAGAGGACACAAATTACCTATGGGCAAGTCAGCAGGACTCCACTGAGTTCTATTCTCTTCCAGAGCCAATGAAAATAGTCTCCAAGATCCTTTTCCCTCCTATTTCCCTTCAGTTCCTGCTCATTTTTTCCCCCAAAGAGATTCTTACCTCCTCCCAAGACTCTGTGTATTTGTTTTAAGGGTGATTTTCTTTGGAATGCAAATATTATTTAATGTTTAAACATGAATGTGTAAAAGGGTTGGGCTTTACAGTCCTTAAATATGTGATAATATTGTGATGAAATAGGAATTTTTAGGGGTGAAATAGGCAGGTTTAGGTCTTTTTAAAACTAAGGGTGTCCAGAGAAGAAATACAGGGCTACAGAGCTACAAAGGTTGTATTTCCATGAGACAAGGGAAAAGCAGAAGTTGCAGTTGCATAAGATAAGGGAACTGGGATTAGCCAAAAGTCTATATGTACAAAATGTAGGAGGGCCTCACAGTCCCATGTGAAGTTTGGCCTTTGAACTCAGGAGTTGCTATAGTGACCAAATCAAAGGAGAATAGTGGCCAATCAGAGGGGATACCAGGCACAAAAACTGCAGCCTTTATAAATCCGGGGGGTGGGGAGGAACTTGGGGGGACTCTTTCCCCCTCCCCACGTGGGAGTCTATGCTGTGAGACCTTTCCTCCTCCCCACGTGGGAGTCTGTACTTGTTCTTCAATAAAGTTCCACCTTTGCTATACCATCTTCCACCCGTGGCTTCGTTCTTTGACTCCAATGGACAAAGAATCCAGGGAAACCATCCTGCCCAGGGGAACAACACATGTTCCAGTCCAAAAATTCCCATATCAATAAAGTGGAATTTCCTCCTGCAGAAGATGTGGAGGGTCCACAATGGTTTTGAGTGCCCTCTGGTCTCAAGGCACTCCTTGCTGTAGGCTGTGCCCTCTGGGATCAGACCTAAAATGGAAAGTGACTGAGAGCAGCAGCCTCTTTGGCAAGAATTTATAAAACGTCACCTCTGGCCCCTTTCCAATGGAGCTAAATAAGAAGCCCTAGGTTTGCCAGATTTAAACTGAAAAAGACAATTCATCCCTGAGGAAAAGGTGCAGGGAGCACATTATTTGATGAATTTTCATGAAAAAAAACAATGTACTATGAAGCAAAAGTCGAAAAAGAAATCTTGGCTAAGCTAAGTATTCATTTTATGAAAAAGAACTATTCAGGAATCCAATAGAAACTAAAAAATCAAATTTCAAAAGGCAGGGATTGACCCTTTACAAAAGCAGTCGGTCTGAACCTGCTGCTTTCGTTTTGTGAAACCACATAATTTGCATGCAATGTTCACCTCTCATAATCGGTGCTCTGTAGTCCTCACCACTCAGAGGACCACGCTGAGATTTCTGGCCAATGAGTGCCTCGGACAACAAGCACTTAGTGACCATGATGCCTACAGGATTATTGAACTTGATATGAAAAAAAAATTAATTCTCTCCACATTGAAAAGGAAACTATTACTGTGGAGAAGGTGTACTTAGTCCAAATGGATAAGTTCCAGACTGCAATATGCTGATTTTAATTCTTGGAATGTATACAGCTCTTTGTAATGGAAGGAATTTTCTCACCACAAATATTAGTGAGTACCCCTTCTCTGTCCTCACCATGTGTTGGTTTATAACAGTTGGTTTCAAGTTTAGAACAACTGGTTTCAAGTCAGCTATGCTCTGTGTTGTTTGACCAGATGGCTTCTCTCCCATCCCAGTTTATTTCTGTCTAAAAGAAGAGCCGTCAGACTGCACAGAGGTTAAAAAACAAAAAGCATCTGACAGAAATGGTTCCACTCTCTCCGGGCTCACGGCAGAAAAGATGGTTCAAATCTGACATCTTCTACTGAGTCCAGATGAAACACACTATTGGGAGCTGAAGGACACACTTGTCTTTATGGTTTAGTCTGGCAAAGGGAAGCTGATGACGAAGAGTTGGAGAAACCAGCTTTGAACTGGAAAAGAACAGCTCAGTGCATCGAGGTATGGATGGAATTCATGCTTTTGTGCATCTGGAGAAGTCAAAGGCAGCGAGGACACAGCAAGAATGGCTGGAGGATGCGGGAGATGCTCACAGGCCAGCCAGACACTGGAAGGGGTGTTCCGGAAGAGAAGAAACAGCAGTGCTGGGTTTCCTCGGCCTTGTGTCCTTAGTATTGAATTGCAAGAGGGAGATCCCTAGCAAAAACTGGGAAGTCCATCACCCACCTGCACTGTGACCATGATGCCACTGTGGCTGTTCCCTGTTTTTCTCCCTCAAGGGAAGATGAGGCTGCCAGTCAGCCCCCAATTCCCACAGGCTTTGTCTTAGCTCTGCTCGGGGTCCCTTCACTTGACACTCTTGTCTCCATATCTAGGTGTGTCTTCCTTCCTTGCCCTCTGTCTTTGGTGTTGACTTCTCATGAGCACCCCTGCACTCTCCTGCCTACTCCCTAGTCTTGTAGAAGGCTGGCACCCACTTTTCCCAACCTTCCAAGCCAGCAGGGTCCTGGCTTGTGTTCTGACCGATCAACTGGTTTCCCGTGGTGTTTGGAAGGTGGAGGAGAAGCCATAATTCTTCTCCAACAGTGGTGAGCAGGCCTGTGGCCTCCGGCAGATAGCAGCCTGGGGGCCTGATGGTAGTTTTGGGGTGTCCACCTATGAGTAAATAATGGCGGTTCCCTGTGATTGTTGTACATTCAGCTAGCCAATAGCTGGCAAGGGGCTATCCTGATGCTTACTCTACTGCTGCTGTCATCCCCTTCAATTATTCTGTGAGTCTCTGATACTTGTTATTAAATTGTTTTCTGTGTGAAATACACAGAGTGGTTTCTGTATTCCAAATCAAACTATGACTGATAAATAGCAAAGTTTATGGTAGCTTATGTCCTGATAGAATAAGAAAACCCACCGGACACTACCTTCAGCAATTGTCCCCACACACTCTAATTTAGGGTGCTGAGAGGTCGCTAAGCCTCCAGCCTTGGGACCCAGAATCCCCCCAGGCAAGCATTCCTACCTCTTCTCTAGAAGGGATGAAGGAGACTACTTCTTCTACTTTTCTGATAGCATCCTCTGAGCGTATTATTATCTTTTCTTGCTTAATAAAAAACTGAAGACCAGAGAGTTTCAGCAGCAGAAAGTCTGCTGAAAAGCATAAGTCTGATTTGAACTAGGTTTTCTCTGTTATTTTTACCTCTGAATTCTCTTCTAGAAAAGACTTCCCAGGAATCCCTCCCTTACATCTAACTCTAATCCTCTATTTTCCTTTGGAATTTTGACTATAGGTATTTATTATCAGATTTAGAAATTTGCTTTTTAGAATACTTTCTGACTATGAAAGAAAACTGGAATAATAATTTAATATTTAAATATTTAAAATACTTAATACCTAGTATTTTAAATATTTAAAAGTATTACCTATTAAGAAGTTACAAATGTCAGACACTGTGCTGTTTTAATTACTCATTTAATCATTACAATAATCCAGGTAGTCATTCATTTTTATCTCTGTTTTCAAAAATAAAAACCCACCCTCAAAAGTTAAGTCCAAGGTCACATAGTTGGTTTAGAGCGAAGCCAGATGGAAATCTATTTCTCTTCAATTCCATTGCTTCCATTGATTAATTTAATAAACACTTATGGAGGACTCACTTTATGCCAGGCATTTGTTTGGGTGCATTGGTGGTGGTGGGAGGGGAAGACAAGTAACACATAAATAGCGATGTGGAATAGGAAACGGGGCAGGCAATGGAGTCCAGTTTGAAAAATTTGTTGTGAGTAATGGGTACTCACATCCCACCAGTAAAATGTGCTATGATTATTTAAGAATGAAATAAAAACACTTTTATTTGAAATCTATGGGTATTAGTTTTTCAAAGAGCTACACATTTATCAGGACATACATACTTGTTAAATAGTTTCAACCTATAATACATGGAACTGTGTGCATAAGGATGCTATGAAAACATCACTGTGACACTAAGGTTGCCACGGACTGAGAATGTTTTGGAACCTCTGGGCTAAATTCACTGATGTGATCACAAATTTGATCATTTGCTCTAAATTTTAGTGTTTTTATTTCCTTTCCTCAAAGCACATCTCAGTCTTCTTTAAATGTATGTGCTCTATGCTTTGCTTCAAGGTTTTCTCATTTTGCAAATCTTTATCAAAATGTCCCTTCTGTAGGAAAACTAACTATGAAAAAGGGAATTGGAAATGGATTTTTAAAAAATTGCTTCTTCAGAAGATGTTTTGATCTTAATCCCTCTATGCTGATGAGCCTAGCCCCCACTCACCCTGGGGCTGTCAGGTGGGGCCCTTGCAGGTTACCTGGAGGCAGTTCTCCATCCTTTTCCCACAGAGATCCTGGGCTTAAGGTAAGGGCCAAATTCATGTGCCATCAGTGATTTTCTAAATTTGTTTTCTTAAGATGTTAGAGCCTGTTTATTTCTATATGGAACTTACACAATTATAGTATTTGGCATTTTTTCCCCCTAAAAGGTAAATTGTGTTTACCTGAATTTATTCTCCTGCTGATCAATTACTTCTGTATTCAGGTCCATTACGAGTTTTCTTACATCATTCTCACAGATATTTCTCACAGTTAATGTACCAATGAAATCTTGTGCTGAGCAATTTCCAGACACTCCATTTAAACTAAATATATCTGGTTTTGTGGCCATTGTCACTGATACTGGTTTCCTTTCAATACCCCTAAATCCTCCTCAAAGCATTTCAGTAAACTTATGAGATGGTAAAAGGTAAGGGCTTTCTTTTCAAAAGGGAGAAATGGAGGTGCCAAGAGATTTAATAAAGTAATTATGGGATTAGCCCTGACTCAGATCTTGATACCTTTGTGTCACCAGGCAGATGCTCAATAAATATTTGTGGCAGGAAGACAGGGAGGAGAGAAGGAAGATAAGGAAGAAAGGGAAGAGGGGAAGAAAAAACAAAAGGAAAAAGAGAGAAAGTAAGGGAAATGATGGATCCAAAATATATTTGCTGAAACGTGATGACTACAGTGGTTGGAAGTATCACTATTAAAGTATTACTTTTTGAATGATGGTAACAATAGACCTTGAATGGCAAAGGAATGACCCTGATAATGGTGTCTGCTTGCCAAGTTCCATGGATGAAAAATAAAGAGAGTAGCAGGACCAGTTATTAAGTAAATCCATCAGCATTCCTACAAACCTATTGCTATTTGCTCACAATACAAATGTATAGAAGAAATATATTCCAAAGGCTGACCTCAAAGAAACAGCTGACAGAATGCCCAAGGAATCAGGGAACTCGCCCTCAACAGTAATGAAAGGCTGAAGTGAAGCGCAAACAGCATGGTTCAAAGATTCTAATTACTAGTGTACTGAATCATTCTTTCCCACCCTGGCTGTCAACATTTAGCCTTGCTGGTTTCTCCTTCTTAGAATGTGAGCCCTGGAGAACCAGAGAGCTTGTTTTTAATCTTGCAAGACTTTTACTTCTCTCAGTTAATCAGTTCCTGTCATCAAGAGCTTCTCTAATCAGAAGATCTATAATATCTGCTCCTATTTCTCTTGGGTGTGACTTGAAACTGTGTCTTGGATTTAGCACTTTGACCATTAGTTTCTACCTGATTGTGTATGTCCAAGAGGCCAGTGGCTTCCTTTTGATTTATTCAGTGAAAAGAGGGTGTGACCAGCCTCCTGTGAAATCATTACTGCCTCTTGGAAAAGCACATAAGGCTCATGTGAGACTCGGTCACGTTACACACGAATGGCAGGGTTCTCAAATTCACTTGCACCACAATATAAAAAATCAGGGCAGAGACATTACATGGCTGATTTTTTAAAAGGAAAAAAAAACAGATTTATAGTCTGGCTTGTCGATAGAAGGTTTCATAGCAATTTAGGATGTGCAAACCCCTGGATCCTTCCTTCTGCTCTGCACAAGCATAGTAATTGGTGAAAGAGCTGGGAGATAAATTCTGCAGACCGTGCAAACAGCAACAAGTTAGAAGAGCACTAGAGTATCTTGAAGAGGGATCATAAGTGTTTCCCACACTTGGAGGAAAATGGAGAACCTTCAAAACCAAATCTGACCATTGTCCCTTTTGGGCCCCTTGCCCAGATTTTGGCAGGTCTTTTCTATGTTTAATAGCCAGGGCTACTGCTAGTCTTAGTGACTTTATACATCTGCATAAAAGTTGGGAGCAGGCATGCCAAGCATAGACACGCCTGCCATCCAATTTACTTCAGAAATATCACCGGCACAAATATGCTGTAAAAGATCCAATCTCCTTACAGAAAGATTTACAAAGATATAGAAGATTCAGATTCAGTTATTTAACCAGTTAAAGAAATAAAACAGATATCAAAATGACTAGAGCATATACATGGTTATTAGGCCAAGATTATGAACTTAAGTCCAAATGAAGAATGTGAATGAAAAGTATAAGAATTGCAAGGATGGGAAATTCACAATCTGATGGAAGTGGGCAAAGTTTCACAAATAATATACATCTGATATAAACGTGAAAAAATGGGCAAAATTACCACAAGCAGAAAATAATGTCTCATTTGGGGAAAGGAGGCAGCGTTTCAAGTTGAGGAAACTGTGCATGAGCGAAGGTTATGTATGGAGCAGAGCAGTTCTTCTAAGACTGGCAGGTTTAGATTTCAATCGTGGATGTTAAATGTCAAAATGTTGAAGCTGAATACACTCAGTAACCATTGGAAGCCACTGAGAGGACCTGAATTGAAACAAGATTTGATGTTGAATTTTATTGTGAAGTGGTGTTCTTTTAATCAGTGGTATTCTTAGAACAACAAAAAAAAATGGGAGCAAAATGCCCAATGAAAAGGCTATTATTCCATTAGTTTGGGAAAAGGATAAAGTACACTCGAATTAAGGAGGCAGGAATGGAAAGGAAACTGAGGCAAGAGATGCAAAAAGACCTGGTGAAAACAAAAGCTAATGACTTAGAACCTAATTAAATTTGGGACAAGGGGCGAGCTTTCAAGTCCAGGTGGCCAGGAGACTATTAATATTGTGGTATTATTAATAGATGATGAAAAAAGAAGAAAATAATGGAGAAAAAGAGATGAGTTTGAATGTGAACCTATAGCTTTTAATCTTTCAGTTCTAATTCATTTCTGAAGTAAACAATTGAAAATGAAGGGTTGGGAATTAGGAGAGAAAAAGCAATTAGGTTTATTTAGGACCAGTTACCATGATTGATCTTGAGATGAGTACATGACCCAAAATGGGCGAATCAGATTCCTTCCTTAGGGAACAAAAGAAAGGAGGGAATGGCCACCTTGTTTTGTTGACAGCCATGTGTCTGAGAGAACAAAGCTAACAGAGAGGGTAGGAATGGACATGAAGAAAGCAGAGAGAGAGTCCTGGGGCATTTGCTTCCTTAGAAATGACTGCATCCCTTTCCATGGTTACTTGAGCCTTATAATAAGTGTATCTTTTTGCCTAAATGAGTTTAAAGAGAATTGCTATAATTTCTAACAAAAGGAATCTTGACTATTAAAACTGTTAAAAGTGAGAATCAGTCTTCAAATATTTCATTCCAATGTTAAATGTACTCTAGGACTTATTCTGTCATTCATTTACCAGGATTTGTTAAGTGCCTGCTCTGTTGTGGGTGTTATCATAATCTCCGAAGATAAATGGGATGTTGAATTGGATGAAGGACTGAATGAAGCAGAGAGGTTTTGAAGACAAAAGCCCAATTAATGAATGGGCAGAATTCCAAATACCCTTTTGCAAATTGGCTGTTTGACAATTGGAAGAAATTACTCCACAGAAACCGCATTGGGAGTGGTGGTGATGGGCCCAGCAGAGCTTTAAAAAGCCCATTTCACATATAATGTGACGAATTAGACATAAAAACAATAGTGTGACCACATGTAGACTGTTTTTCTAAAAAAAGGTTCATACGGAGTAGCATCAGGGCACCATGTACAGATGGGACTTGGGTGGATTTTAATGCATTGAAAGAAGTCTTTGTAGTGTATGGAATGGGCTTTTTAAGATTCTTGATGTATGAGAAGGACAAGGGCATCTTATTGATGGGAGAGAGCTTCCTACGCATCCTAGCAGAGGAACTCTTCTAGGCCTTACATGAAGTTGAGTTCCCAGCGGTAGTTCTCTAAACAATATTTGTAAGTCAGGTATTTCAGAGGGAGGCCAACAAGTGAGTTTAAATGTCTACTATCTGTGCAATAAGGAAAAAAACTATCGTGATAAGGTAACTACAAGGTTTTGTATGCTGAGCTAAACTATAAATATAAATGAGGCCAAGATTACACATATTTACTTATATTACAAATATTCACACACACTTCATGCATGCATTCATGCATGCATAAATGTGTGTGTTAAGTACTTTCTGTACTTTTCATATGTTCAGCAAAATGATGATCTCTTAGGGATATGAAAGAATTTAAACCCAGGAACTTATAGTCTAATAATAGAACAAAATAATTCATTAAACAAATGAACAAAATACTATTGAAACACAGAAGCCCTTAACACCGTTGTGGATTCTTACAGGCAGCCTTTACTTTTCTCTATAGCACTTATTAACACCAGACATAAAATATATAGGTATTAACCTCTTGCATATTTGTCTTTCCTCATTTAAATATAAGTTGAGTGAGGCAGAAAAAAATGACTCTAGTTCTTCCCAGACATTTACAGGAAAAACTATGAAAAATGAGTGCTGCTTATCCATCTGCCAAGAACAGCATGGACAAAGGTAGGGATAAAAAAGAACTTCTCAAGTTGTGTATCCCACAGAATCCTTGTGGAAGAGTGATTGTGTGATGATAATAAAGGCAAGTAGTGATGACATACATTTCTACAAGGGTGATGATACACAAGGCACTGCTATGAACACTTTGGTTACATCAACATATGCAGTCTTCACATACCTGCAGATTGGTGCTATTGTGATTGCTCCCTTACAGGAGAGGAATGAAGTACAGGGAGATAGTTAGCAACCTGAGGAAGATCATATGGTTAATAGGGACAGGAGCCAGGATTTGAACCCAGATAGTCTGTTGGGAGATGAGGTTGGAAAGGTCAGACAGGGACCAGATAAAAAAGGCCTTAAGTGTCATAATAAGAAATCTGGCTTTGGATTGGAGACAATGGGGAACCTCTGAAGGAGAATTTCTGCAGGGGATCTACCTGACATGACTTGCATTTTAGAAAGAGTGTTTTAGGGTAGAGTATAGGATAGACTTTAGGAGAAGGAGGCTGGAAGGAGGGAGGATAGCAAAGAGGTTATGGTAGAAGTTTATGGGAATAATAATAAGCCTGAATTAGAACTGTGGCAAAGGTGATAGTGAGGAAAGAGATTTACTGAGAAGAGAAACAAAACAGAAGTTGAAATATTTTGTTAATTTACACTCCTACTTGCAAAGTTTTAGGCTGTCCATTTCTCTGTCACCTCACCCACATGGAATTATATTATAATTTTAAATTCTTTCCAGTTCAATAAATAAATAAATACATCAAAGTTGTTTCTGTCTTTCATTTCTTTGCTTGTTAGAGATTCTGTTTTTCATGTGTAGAGACCATTTGTCTCTCTCCGTATGTGAAACATTCTTTGCCTATTTTTTTCTCTCATAATGCATTTTCTTATTGATTTCTAAAATTTCTGATATTCTTTTATATGACCCAGTACTCTATTCTGGTGGAGGCAACCTGTCCTATTTCTTGTCTCTGACTCCTGTGGGAAGTCAATCTGGTCAGGACTTGATTAGAACCCTTCTACTAGGAGTTGTAAATCAGGCGCTATCTTAATTAAAACAACTAATAAGGTTTGATGATAAAAATAATGTGTTTACTTTGTGAAATGCTTAGTCAATGTTTCTACTGGACAAGTGAATTGAACTAGGTTAGGAGAATGCAGTATTGGAAGTAGTTATTTGAGAACTGTCAGCATATCATGATGATTAAAACTGTGCATATCGATTATCTCACCAAGTATATGGTATTAGAATGAAAATAAATAAATTAAATAAAAGCCCTGAATAGAACCCTGGATATGTCCATTAATGGGTCTTGGGGATCAGAGGAGAAAACCCTGCCAGGGAAACTCAAATTAATGATTAGATGAGTATGAGGGAAAATAAAACAAAAATAATTATGCCGAGCAAAGGGAATTTTCCAGACCAAAAGAGTAGAGATTTACTGCGGAGAGATGAAGTAAGAGGAAGAATAAACTGCAATCTTTGCAGTTAGCCAGTAAACAGCCTTTGATGAGTTTAGCTATGGAGGATTTTATGGACTCTTGTAGGGTAAGACTGGATTTAAAATGTTGAGAAGTGAATGATACTTATGCTACCCCTCCCAAATGTTGCTGTTAATGAAGGGAGGTAGAAAGGTCAGGATGATGACTACAAAGAGATAAAGAGTCGAGAAGAAGATATATTTTTAAAGTAAAAAATTTTGATTATTTTCATGGTGGGAAGGGGAGAGTAGGCAAGATTTAGGAGGTGGAGCAAGTCTTGGAGGAAATATAAGAGAATGAGACCCAGATGACAGGCAGAACAACTATTCTTGGACAGAACAAAACATATGAAGGTGGACAGACATGTTGTTGAGTTTAGATGAATCCAACAAGTATGTATTGAAAGTCCAGGTGTGGAGTCATTGCATTTGGCTCCACAGACACAAAGGCTATATAAATCACTCTATGCTCTAAGAGTCTTAGAGTCTAGTGGGAAGGAAAGTTGATGATTAGGGGATGGACTTGGAAAATGGGGACGCTCCTGAAAGATGTCCTATATTTTTCTGTGAAGGGGGTAGTAAAGTCATCTCTAAAATGGAAGAGAGTAGGGGTGGGAAAGGGACTGGAGGGTGTGAGAAACATTCAGAAATGCTGGTGAGAGTAATGAGTAAAGAAATGAAGTGAGTGTAACAGAATTTTCAGAAGGTGAAAGGGTTCAGAAGAAATAAGAAACTTTACTTTTTGGGGGACTGTGTGATCTCCACCAACACTTTCTTAGAGGAAGATGGTGAGTGTGTATCAATCCAGGTATAGAGATGGGAAACTGAAAAGGTCAATGGACGTGATAGAAAGGACAAAGGGCAAAGGGGATTTCATTCAGAGATCCTTATCATTATAGTGGTAAAGCTTTTATTCTGGATTGCATAGGGAAGAAAATGACACAACAGACTGACAGTGGTGGATGAAGGATGTGTAGAATAAGGAGCTCTTGCTGAGGCTGAAGAGCAAGTGTCATTGGTAGTAAAGAAATGAGGGGTCTGGAAGCAGAATTCATCTTGCAAATCTAGACAACATGGTTAAGTATCAAGGATTGGGTAGCCGAAGCAAAGGAAAAAGAAAGGTCATTGTGAGAGATGAAGAAAAAGAAACATTCATTGTGTGTTTGTTTTGTCTTAGGCACTAAAGATGAGTTTAAGATGTTGGAAGTCAGGAATTCAGCTGGCCACTCATTTTGATAGCAAAGTCCCCCAGGACAATGGTAGGGAGTTGCGATAGAAAGAAATACTGAAACACATGACAAATACTGTGACGAGTAGTGGAAAATGAGCTAGTCTGTAGATAGCAGCAGTAATTTGTGCGTGAGACAAGGCACATAATACAAATCATGAGACTTGTGGGAGGAAGCGTTTTAGAAAGAAGGTGGAAAACAAGTCAGTTATCTGGAATTGTCATAGGACTTCAGGAACCCCACATGCACCATCTTGCCCTGCAGCACATAAGCCAAAGGAAAATGATCAGCTCCTTGAGGGGAGAAGAAGGTGTCACTTAAGGCCACATGATAAAGAGTTCAGAGAAGATGTATCAAGTAGTTATTACTGCATAACAAAGAACTTTAGAATCTCAGCATATACAATAGGAAGCATTTATTTAGCTGCAGTATCTGTGGTAGATGGGCTTGGCTGGGCTGGGTTCAATCAACCTATCTAGGATATCTCTGTATGATATATCTGTCACTTTCTCTGAGACCTCTAACTAACCCAGTCATGTTCTCCCAGCAGTAAAAGAGGTGCAAGAGAACACAAGCCAGCAACAAAGACTGCTGCATTATGACTGACTGCTTATATCCCATTGGCCAAAGCAAGTCACATGGCCAAGCCAACATCAGTGTAGTGAGTAAGTGTACTATTGCTGTGAAAGTAAAAGACAGGAGAGGGTCATCTGATGGACCACAGGAGTGAAGTTTATTGTGTGTACTGGTTAATAATGTGGATTTTTTTCAATAGATGGATTTATAATTTTATTGATATATATGCGATTTGACATGTATGCTATTTTGTTGTATTGACAACAGGCTTCAAAACTTCATGTCAAATTTTCTGAAGGTGTTATCATAGATATTTTTATACTTAAAAATGTCTAATTTCATGCCAAAAAAAGAGCATTTGCAGGAAGTTTTACTTCATTACTTTATTTTGAACAAAAGTGCTGCTTAATACGTCAGGAAGCTTATGGTGAACCTGCTCCATCTCAAGATACTTGTGAATGCTGGTTTAAACACCTTTAAAAGTGATGATTTTGATGTGAAAGACAAAGAACAAAAAAAAGTTTGAAGATCAACAATCACAAGCGTTATTGGATGAAGATGCATGTCAAACTAAAAAAAAAAAAAAAACTTGCAGAAAGATTAAACTTTGCTCAGCAAACAATATCCAATAATTTACAAGCAATGGGAAAGATTTTAAAGAGAAGAAAATGGGTGCCACATCAACTGAATGAAAGACAAATGGAAAACCGAAAAGTCATCAGTAAAGTGTTGCTTCAACGGCCCTAAAGAAAAGTCTTTTTTTGCATCGAATTATGACTGGTGATGAAAAGTGGATTTATTTTGAGAATTCCAAATGCACAAAATCATGGGTTGATCCAGGTCAACCATCAACATCGATTGCAAGGACAAATCATTTTAGAAAGAAGACAATGCTCTGCGTTTGGTGGGATCAGAAAGGCGTGGTGTATTATGAGCTTCTAAAACCAGGTGAAACCATTAATACTAATTGTTACTGACAACAAATAATCAATCTGAACAACACTTTGATCATAAAATGACCAGAATGGGCCAGAAGACACAGCAAAGTAATTTTGTTTCATGATAATGCACCATTATACACTTCAAAACCAGTTAAAGACACATTGAGAGATCTTGCCTAGGAAGCATTAACCCACCTGCTGTATTCACCAGACCTTGCTCCTTCAGATGACCACTTGTTCCAATTGAGCACATGTGCTTTCTGAGCAGCACTTTAAAACATACAAAGAAGTGAAGAATTGGTTTGCCTCAAAACAAGAAAAGTTCTATTGGGGTGGTATCCACAAATTCCCTGAAAGATGGGGGAAATGTGTAGCTAGCGATGGACATTACTTTGAATAAAGCACTTTCGATGTTTCTCTTGAAATTATTGTTTTCTTTGATTACAAACTCCACATTCTTAACCAGTACATTGTACTTACAGTCAATTACTTATAAAGTAAAGGACATCTAGAGGTGGGAGGAGCCTGCAGAAAGTGGACCAAGCAGAATAGAGACAAGGATTCAGAGGCACGTATATTTTGCAATGTCCAACGTGGCCTGCAGAGGAGAAGGGCGATTGGAGTCAGCTGGGCTGAGGCTTCTTTTGGAATGCTAAGGAGATGCTGTTTCGAAGTACTCTGTTTTAGCCAAGTTGTTCCCAACCTTGACTGGGCCTTTCCAAAATTCCCAGATAAAAATGAAATGATAATGACAAACTCAACCAGACCAATACAATACCAAAGCAGCTGCACCCTGAGATTTCTGCCATGCCGTACCCCTCTGATCTCCAGTATGCCTGGATTATTTACTAGAATCTCGCTCTCTCAGCTCCTGCTGCATGGCAGAGGTACCAATTGAGGTGGAAGATGGGATCTTCCCATAAAAGAACTTCTACCGTTACCACATTTGGCAAAACCCATGTGTATTTTTAAAAAAATATATTTTATTGATTTTTTACAGAGAGAAAGGGAGAGGGTTAGAGAGTTAGAAACATCAATGAGAGAGAAACATTGATCAGCTGCCTCTTGCACACACCCTATTGGGGATATGCCCGCAACCAAAAGACATGCCCTTGACTGGAATTGAACCTGGGACCCTTGAGTCCATAGGCTGATGCTCTATCCATTGAGCCAAACCAGTCAGGGCTCCATGTGTATTTTGATTATGGTTTGAATGGCATCCGAGTATTCTGGTTTGGGGATTAGTTAAATCCTACTTAGCTCCCTGATTTCTAACATAAAATGAAGAAGATAGACATCTGGAAATATTTACTTGATAATTCTTTGATTTAAAAGAGAAACAGGTGTGGATTGTCTAAAAAACAGATGAGAAGCAAACATGTGGGAACTTTTTGGCTCAGCACATCTGCAGCCCTAAACCTGCTAACATTCTTCCCTGACAATTCTCCAAGGGTTAGCCTCTTCCTGTTATCCCCATTCTACATGTAAATATTAATTACCCTTAAATACAACTCATCTACTACTATCAATAATGAAACATTGAAAATACCAAAACAGTGTGAGATGAACTGGATCTGAAGTATTACATTCTGCTGTATGCTCTTCAGGGGTAGTTACACTAGGAGTGTCTGATTGGGGGACTGTGTACACGCATCACCTGTGGGTGATACTTACAATATGCCAGAGGAGCTTCTTGAATTTCCAAGAGGCTTTAATGACTGCAGGGCACTGGGATGTGGTAGCTGGATCTTGTTAAGAGACTATAAACTCAGTATTACAAAAAATAACTGTGTGATGAGAATGTAGAGACGGACTAAATACTAAACTTTCAGTCTGAACTGTTTGCATGGTCAATGGAAGTTACTTTTATGAAAGGTGAGTTCTAGTTTTTCATTTTATAACCTGAAAGAAAGGTAACTAAAAGGGCAAAGGAGAAATGGAGGTGCAGAATTACATTACTTAACACTTTTATAAAGCCCACTGACCTACTATTATCCTTCTTTCTCTGAGGAGGAAGGCACAGAAATCATATCCTAAGCCATATGAGATTAGTTGAAATAAATTAAGCAGCAAAGATAATAAGAATATAACAGAAAAATGTAATCTGCATTATTTAAATTACTAGGGGCCCAGTGCACAACATTTGTGCACTCGGGGTGAAGGGAGTCCCTCAGCCCGGCCTGTGCCCTATCACAGTCTGGGACCCCTCAGTGGATGTCCTATGATGGCCCCAGTCTGCCAGGCGCCTTCTGTGTGTGTGTGTGTGTGGCCACTGGGGACCTACCCCCAGCCGCATCTGAGGCTCAGAGCAGTCCTCCTGTGTGTGTCTACCTGCTGGGGACCTGCCCCCAGGCACACCATCAAGGCTTGGAGCAGGCACCCACTCTATGTTGATCTCTCAGACTCTTGCCCTCCCCTGCATGTTGTTCTCTTTTTTGAGCTGTGGCCAGGGCTGGGTGCTGCCTGCCTCCCAAGCTTGCCTACTGCCCATCTTCCTCCAGCCACCAGAAAGCAGGGAAAACCCCGCCTTGTGGTCAGGCCAGCCTTTTCCTGCTCCCT
>PVJC01032799.1:0-19729 GCA_004026665.1 Murina feae
AGTAGTTTGCTTTCCTCCATTTCTGTCATTTGTGACCTGTTTCTTTGTCTCTGCATTTTGGCTACGTTGATGGAGTGGCTTTCTGCACTATAAGGCCCAGTGATTCAGCCTCCCCAATCGCCTGGGATGGACACTCTTGTTGTACGCCTTTGAAGGCTGGGTGCACAGTCTTATTGCAATTATCACTGGGAGGTATCACTGGGAGGAAATGACCTGCAGGCCTTTTTCCTCGTTGTTTGGGATTTGGAACTTTTGGAGTTCTGTCCCAGCTGCAGTCCCTCAGGCTATGCTGCAGGCAGGCAGGTGCATAGCTTGGGCAGGGTTGTAGGTGGGGTAGGGTGTGTCTCAGAATCGCTGGGGTGGGGCAACCCGCAATGGCTGCCACTCCGCTGACTCGCAGCCTCTCCCGGACCTGGAGCCTCCAAGCCCTGGGGTCTGCGTGCCTCTGAGTCCCCGAATCTCCACGTCAGTGATCGCTGAGAACAGCTCTGCTAGAACGCCACTGATCTTCTGCCCTGTTGCCAGACAGCCCGCACTGTGTTCAGTGCGACCCCGGAGTTTATAATCTCCTTCTAAGCCGCGGATCCAGGCACAGCTGCCACCCTTTCACCCGCGCCGCCGCTTCCGTTCTACGCCTCCATACCTCTCAGTTTTGGCACCGGGAGCCTCTACCCAGTCACAATGCACTCCTTCTCCTGACTTCTACTTGCAAAGCTTCTCCTCCCTTGGTTCCAGAGGATGGCCTTTCACTGTATAGTTGTTTTTCTACAATGTAGTTGTGGAGGCTGCGCATATAGGTACATACCTCATGCCGCCATCTTGGTTCTCTCAACTAGGTTTTTTATCTTTCCCTCTAGGACACCCAGAGTCAGGGGTCCACTTCACACCTCGTTACTACTGTCAAAATAACTCTGCTGGAAAACCCCCTGCTCAAGTAGGCTCCTGCCACAGGGCAGCATTCTAGTCATCCACTCACCTGACTGCCTGATTCCCTGCTCCCCATCCACACATTCCACCAGAACTCCTTTCCTAGTGATTTCCACATTCGTGTGGGTCTTGGTCTCTCAGTTCCCTGACCCACCTCTTCGAGCACTTTTACTCCACTTTGACATGACCAGCACTGCCAAGATCCACTCTAAACAACCAGCCTCAAGCAATCCACTCTCTGACCACTCACCCTCCTGATGACCCAGCCCACCCAGGTACTCAAGCACCCACCACAACCAATTCTTCACCTACTTCTTAGCTCTCCATTCCAGTGGGCCCACTGCTTCCCCTCCATAGTTCTTCTCTAATCTTTAATTCCCTCCTTGCCCATATTAGATTCCATGTAAATACTAAACTTCTCCATGTTCTCCTACTCTACTAAGACTTATCTGCCTTATAAAATCCATATGAATCCACAACTCCACCTATCATACATAGTTCAACTAATCTAAAATGCCAATAATGGTAAGACCCATCATTACTATGCTCACTACTGAGAACAGAAAAAAAATGCTGCCCACTGGTAACACAATATTTTATTATTGATTGCAAGTTGTATCCCAATGATTAGAAAAGTAATTGTGATAGCACTGTGCATTTCTATTGTGCTTTAAAAAAAAGTCAACATTTTAGACACTGGTAAAAGACAGTAAAAATTTAAGTGTTTCTTTAAAAATTAATCAACATTCACATTTCCTTATTTCAAAACTTACTACAAAGCCAAGTAATCAAGAGAGTGTGGTACTGGCATATAGGTCAATAAAGTAGAACTGAGAGTCCAGAAATAAACCCATGTATCTATGGTCAAGGATTCCAAGACCACTCAAAGGGAGAAATAACAGTCTTTTCAACACATAGGCCTGGGAAAACTATATACAGAAATGTAGAATATTAACTCAAAATGGATATTAATTTGATATAGATCACAGATCTAAATTAAACCACTAAAACTATAAAACTCTTAGAAGAAAACACAGGAAGCATATTTACAACCTTGATTTGGCAATAGATTCTTAGTTGACACTAAAAGCACAAGCAACGAAAGAAAAGACCCCCAGATATATTGGACTTCATCAAAATTTAAAACTTTGGTGCTTCACTCTCAAGAAAGTGAAAAGACAACCCACAGAATAAAAGAAAATATTTGGCCCAAGACCGTTTGGCTCACTGGATAGAGCAATAGCCTTAGGACTGAAGGGTCCCGGGTTTGATTCCAGTTGAGGGCATATGCCTGGGCTGCAGGCTCAATTCCCAGTATGGAGTGTGCAGGAGGCAGCTGATCAATGATTCTCTTATCATTGATGTTTCTATCTCTCTCTCTCCCTTTCTCTCTGAAATCAATAAAAATATATATTTAAAAGAAAATATTTGCAAATCATACATCTGACTAGGCAGTTAGTATCTATCTATAACATATAAAGAACTCCTACAACTCAACAAAAAGAGAACCCAATGAACAGACTGCAATTGTGGTTAGAGTGAGGGAAGGTGGGGTGCAGTCGAAGGTCTTGGTGAGGGGTCACTCTACAGGACTCCAGGCAAAGGGCCATCTTTAGCAAATCCCCATTTTAGGAGAACAAAGGAGGAGGAAGAGGAAGAAGTTGCACCATCAGAATAAAACAAAAGACTTACTCTAGCTGGACCCACACCAACAAACATCTCTAAAAACTCGGATCCACTAACGGTGATGAAAGGGACATTGGCTTCTCCGGCTGTGGCCTTAGCCAGCAGTGTTTTCCCAGTGCCTGGAGGACCAGTAAGAATGGCACCCTTCAGATATAAAAAAGAGGAAGTATATTTAACCAGAATTTCAGAAAAGTAAATTACACATCTACAGATAATTCCTAGGTATAAATCTATATAAAATTTTAATGATATACACTAAATATTTCTTAAACATTTGAAGTAAGGTAGAAAATTAGTAAGAAGAGAAAGAAAAGGATTATTAGGCTGTATTATTTTAAAAATTTGATCAAAATGTGAAACCTTACATATTTTCCTTATTTTATAAGATGTTTAGTGTTGCTTTTTAGACCTTTCTAACAGTACTTAAAGGATGACTTAAGCTAGGAAACTACTAATAAACCAACTAAATAAATCACTTAAATAATTTAAGGAGACACAAACATTACACTCTCAATTTACATTCTGCTTATTTTATTCCCTTCAAAATTTCACAAATGAAGTAAAAATTTACTGACCAATGGTGAACTAAAAAAGAAAAAAATGTTTAAACACTATAATTACTTTAGTTGTGAAGATGACTAAGTACAATGTATACAGGTAATTAGGTAATAGCAAATTATAAAATTATAAAAATGGCTTTTTATCCATATAGGTAGGATACAAAATCAAGGAAATGATGATCCCCATTTTCAAAGGTTTCCTTTAAAGTAAGATGTTATTAATGGATTCTTAAAAGAACTAGTGAACATTTTGATCCATTTACTTAATGACGGAGGCTGGCCCTGGGAGTATAAAGATCAGCAAGGCCAGCCCATCACCAGCTGTGGTCACAAGGATGTCTGCTAAGAAGAGGGAAGGCAAGAACTCGTGCTGTCCGGCTCTTGTCCACTGAGTCATGGCAATGGATCTCAGAGCCAAGCCCAGGAAGAGGGTCTATTCAGACCTGCTGAAGGAGGAGCAACTGGGTGACAGCAGGGACGGATATGCTCAGGGCACTACAGCTGCTAAGAAATGGGGTATCTAAAGCAAGGTTGGAGGGAGAAGGCAGGCAACTCAAGGAAAGCTTCCAAGAGCAGAAAATACAAACCTTTTGGAATATACCACATGAAAGAACACACATTCCCACAGACCAAGCAACCCAAAAAAGATCCTTGAGTTAAGCAGAGACTAGTAAGTTAAGATAAAGGAGGAAAATGGCTACTTTATAATGAGTAATCAAACTTCATAAAATTATAACTTCAGAGATCAAGGAATAATTCTAACGATTTGGGGGTTAATGAGCTGGAAATAATCTTCTGAAAGTTTGCTTTACCTTTGGGATTTTTGCTCCTAGGTCTTGATACTGCTTTGGGTTCTTCAAGAAATTCACAAATTCCATGATCTCTAGCTTGGCCTCCTCGCAGCCGGCCACATCTTTGAACTTCACATCTATCTCATCCTTTAAGACCTTGGCAGTGGTTTCTCCAACACTGAAGAGTCCACCCATACCACGGCCTGTTCGACCAATGCCAGCAGGCCCCCTCCGTATGGTATACAGTAAGAAAGCGATGATGAGCACCGTAGGCAACATGCTCAGGAGGAAGGAACTAAAAAAGGGCACCACACACAAGAGCATTAATCACTGGCTTTTTAATGTTTTGCAAGATATACTTTGTTGTTGTTGCTGTTGTTAATCCTCACCTAAGGATATTTTTTCCATTGATTTTTAGAGAGTGAAGGGAGAGGGAGAGAGAAACATTGATGTGAGAGACTCACTGAATGGTTGCCTCTCTCATGAGCCCTGACGGGGGCCAGAAACGAACCTGCAAGCCAGGTACATGTCCTTAACCAAGAATCAAACCCATGACCCTTCAGTGTGTGGGTCGACACTCTAACCACTGAGTCACATTGACCAAGGCAATATTTACATATTGAAATTCTTATCATTTTATTATGAATTACTTTTTCTTTCTCCTTCATATTACAGTTCTTATACTGATTTCTTTTCAAAATTGTGCATGTACTTAATGACTGTACCCCTGTATTATGAAATCTTGAAGGAATGGCATCAAAACTGCTAACAGTATTTATCTCTGGGTTACAAATGCATTTCACTTTCTTTGTACTTTCTTAGTTTTTAACAGAGAACATATACTGTCTGCTTAACAGACTTTATGTTGAACTCTCAAATATGGGTATAAGATTTTTAGTCCCACTACTTAGGCAGTAACATTAATTACTGTGCTACTTGTGCTGTATCAGTGATGATGTGCACTGCACAGCCACTCTGTCCAGATTGTGTGGTTTGAGAGAGATTCACAGGAGAGCTGGTTAGCCCTCCAAACTTCGTGTCTGCTCTGGGAGGATATGCTCAGAAACGACTTAAAGCATGGGGATGCCTTTTGTCTATTTATCTTAGGTCAAGAACAAAATCAAAGCCAGTATTTACTTCTTAATTTTTCACCCTTTACAATATTTTAAATGGTCCTACAGCAGCAACAAGAACCATGAAAAATTTACATTTGGTTTATTTCTGGAGGACACGACAGCACTGACAATAAAAATGTAAAGAATGGTACAATAAATAATACTTTTCATAATGTTTCACACCAGCCTATAAAGTTAAATAATTAAACTATAGCCTCAGGGGCCGAGAGATATATTACCTGTGAGACCATTTCAATAGCTATCTAATAGTAGGTAGGTCTAAATACTTCAGATAAATTATAGGTTTACATAAACCAGGATTTAAGAAAGTCCCTAAAAAAAAAAGTCCCTAAAACTGAGCAACCTATCAGCTCAACAACACACCAACTCTCCATTTTTCTGCTCTTTCATATACAAAAAATTAACATTTATTTCTATTTTCACTTCCAAACTCGTAACTCTAGAGCAAGGTATACCTTTGGTATTTAATGCAAATTGAGTAACTGCCAGGTGATCTACCTGGCTGTACCCTGATGACCCCTCAAAGGCAATATAATCTAATCTAATAAAAGAGTAATATGCAAATTAACCATCACTCTGAGACACCTAAGTCACGCCCGCCAGCCAATCAGAGCGGCTGCATGCAAATTAACCCAACTAAGATGGCAGCTGGCAGCCACGGAGCTAGAGCAAGCAGGAGGCTTCCACTGCACCATGATGGAGTTGAAACTGCCTGCCTAGGCCGGGTGGGCCTCTGCTCAAGGCAACAATGTTTCAATTATAGAAGCCATGGAGCTAAAGCAAATAGGAGGTTTCCTTGCCTGCCTACGCCTCTGCTCAAAGCAACAAAGTTTCAATTATAGACGATAAATAAACCCCAGAAACCTGATTCCAGCAGCCTCGCTGGGACCTTGGGTCAATGGGAGCTGTGGGCAGCCTGAAAATAGCCTTCAGCCCCTCACCCAGGCTGCCTGGGCACTCCAGTAGGGACCCGAACACTCAAGGGACTGTGGGCAGCCTGAAAATGGCCCTCAGCCCCTCACCCAGGCTGGCCAGGCATGCCAGCAGGTGGACATCCCCCGAGGGGTCCCAGACTGCGAGAGGGCACAGGCCGGGCTGAGGGACCCCCCCCAAGTGCACAAATTTTTGTGCACCAGGCCCCTAGTCTATAATAATAAAAGCGTAATATGCTCATTATAGACCGAACATCTTTCCAGACAATCTTCCGGACGAAGCTGGGGCTGCGAAGGAAGTCTGGGTCCTGGGTGCCTGCCAGCAGCCTGTGCTGGCAGCTGGGGGAAGGAAGGCCTACTCTTGCACAAATTTCATGCATTGGGCCTCTAGTTTCTAAATAAAGGTATAGACAAGTGACTCTTGAAATCACTTCTTAAAAGACTCAGACTTCTAAGTGGCTTTGTTAAAGACAAGTAACCCCTAATAGAAACAGCAGCTTTGACAAGAGAAGAAGAATTATTTCAAAATTTTGGAAAACTCTGGAATATAAACGTGAATGTAGTTAAAAAGTAGGAATGCCACACTTAGCATAGCTCTTTATGCTAAAACCCTAGTAAAAGTGCACTGGGTATGAATACCACAAACCACTGCTTAATCATTATAAATGTGTAGAAAATCAATTAGTTACTAGCAAAAACTAGTAAATTACCAATGGTTTAAAAAAAATCTGGCCAAACTGAAAAAGGCCTATTTGACAATGTAATGTGTAACTGGCCACTTGGTAACAGAACACACAGTGAATAATGCACTAGTAGAGCATGGTGAACAGTCTTCAACATGTTTATGTATTTTCACTGCTTCTTACCCATCACTTTCAGCAATATAGACAACAGGTACCCGATGCTCCCCTTCTATGCCCAATTCCTGCTGTAAAGTTTCCAGATTCCGTTCAAAGGTGTCCACACTGCCAATATTAAACCAGACGTATTGCTATAAAAACAGAAAAACAAAATATCCTAAGAATGAAGGGGAAACAAGAGTTTAATTGATGGGTTCAACTTTTAAAGAATATTTCAAGAAATACTAAAAGACTGGTTTTAATGACACAGTAATTAAGTTTCACTCCGTGAGAACACCTGGCAATCCTTGGCAAATAAGCATTTCTTGAGCAATATTCCACAGTGGTTCTAAAAGTATAAACTCAGAAGAATAAATCTATTTGAAAACATAACGCCTTTTTATCTTTTCATAAATAATTATGCTTATTTTACCTCTTGTCCATTTCCCAGTTATTTCTCAGCTACACTTATTTCCAAACTACTAGTAAAAGCTAATGTGACACAGTAATAACAACCAAAGTTTATTACACACTTTAATGTCAGCATTGTTCTAAGCCCTTTAGATACATTAACTCATTCAACCTCCAGAGCCACCCTAAGAAGTACTATCACCAAGGGGGATGATCAAATCTGCACATTAGGAAGGGACCCTCACAGTTACCCTGTTATCCTGCTAGTCACTCAGGCTGGTGATTTACTGAGGCCCTAGGGAGGAACAGCTGAAGGGCCTGAGGCAATGGTTATTTTACCCCAGCACAAAAGAACTCCATATAGTGCTATGTCAGCCCCAACTATTACTGCCCCCATTTAATAGATGAGAAAACCATAAGGGTGACTTCACTTTCCCATGATTATATACATCTAGTAATGAGAGTCTGAATCTGAATTTAAGCAGTCTGACTCCAGAGCCACTGATTATAAGTAGCATACCATACTACCCCTCTTACACTACAAAAACAGTAATCATAAGCCCTAGCCAGTTGGCTCAGTTGATAGAGTGTCAGCCTGTGGACTGAAGGGTTTGATTCCAGTCAAGGGCACATATCTTGGTTGTAGCTCGATCTCAGGCTCCTCCAGTGGGAGCTCATGTGGGAGGCAACCAATCAAAATGTCTCTCCACATCAATTTTTTCTTTTTCTCTGTCCCTTCCATTCTTTCCAAAAAACAATGGAAAAATATTCTCGGGTGAGGATTAACAACAAAAACAACAATAAACACTAATCATAACAACTCACATTTATGGAGTTTAACCATACAGCAGACCCTGTTCCAGCACTCTCCAAGTATTAGCCACAATTCACAGCACAAAGAAGAACTTGTTCATCCTTGTACATGCAATTGCTTTTCAAAACACTTTATACATTAAAACAATGTCTATGACATAAAACTGAGACAATTTAGGCCTGGCCAGTTTGGCTCAGTGGATGGAGCGTTGGCCTGCAGACCGAAGGGACCCGAGCTCAATTCCGGTCAAGGGCACATGCCTGGGTTGTGGACTTGGTCCCCAGTGGGGGATATGCAGGACACAGCCAATCAATGATTCTCTCATCATTGATATTGATGTTTCCGTCTCTCTCTCCCTCTCCCTTCCTCTCTGAATAAAAATATATTTAAAACAAACAAAAAAATCTGAAGATAATTCAGAAGTAGACACAAAAGGGAGTAACATTTCATCCCATATTCCTCCCACCAACCAGTATTTCTGAGTGGGAAATCTCACTGGTATCTCTCTCCACATATCAGAAAAACAAAGATGGAGAGCACGTTCACTGACTACAAAATTCCTGTGGTTTCAAGCCTCAAAACATGACAATAACAGATTTAACCACATATGATCGACAATTCCAAATTAGAATCTACTAAGTCAAATAGCCATGGCCAGTGTGGCTCAGTTGGTTGGAGCATCATCCATACACTGAAAGGTGGTGGGTTGAATTCCCGGTCAGGGCACATACCCAGGTTGTACATTCGATCCTTAGTTGGGGCACATTCGGGAGGCAACCATCAATGTTTCTCTGTCCCTTCCTCTCTCTAAAATAAATAAAAAAATGTTAAAATTAAGACAAATAAAATAACTTTCCTAAAAATGACAAATACCAGAGTCATATGACTTCACAGATACTCTTATACTATGGTCCATCAGCTCTAGTTTCCCTTAAAGCATCACCCTATCCAGGCAGGACGACTAGAAAATGGTTAACCAAAATCATCCTACAGAGAAGGGAAGCAGCCTGGAGAGAGGTGTGGCCCTGGGGGAGGGTAGTAGCACTGCAAGACTAAAGGACTAGGGAGGGGCAGGAGCGAGGGGTCAGGCTCAGGGGAGGCTTGGGATTTACCTGAGAACCTTTCCTCCCCCATGACCTCCTTAAGCCAGTCTAGGGTCTCTGGAATAGAGTTCAAATCGCTGGACAGGAAATAAAAATTATTTTAAAAACAAAGAAAGAAATGAAAATTAAAATATAATACAATGGTTGGGAGAGATATGAGCAGAATGTTTCTTAGACTGATTTTTTAAAAAGCCATCTCAAGGCAAACAATTCAGATTTCAATGTATTTTTCCTAAACAAACAACTGTTTTCTCAATCTTGAAAAATAAAGTCTTGGAATACTACTAAAAACTGAGATTTTACTCACTGTTTCCTAAATGTACGGCCAAAATGATTACTAAAACCAAAACAATCCTCAGATCACAATTATGTAGGCAACACGCACATTCTCACCCATGGTGGTGAAGATTACAACTGTGTATATGAGGGAATGTTTGCTTTTCAGCTTTAAATCTGAAAAGTTAATTTACAGCTAATGCACATCAAGTAATAAAATCATTTACCCCATCAACAGGAGTTTTTCCTGGTGTAAAAGTCACTCGAACGAAACGCTTGTTGACAACTTCCAGTCTGTCTACCTGGAATTTTAAAAAGTTAAATATTCAAACATAAATGCACAGAAAAGACCTGAGATATTCTTTTAAGCTCATTTAAAGTGCATATGGTATTTCACATACACAAATAATAATGATGAATAGCATAAGGATGCCCCATTTCTCCCTTCTGACTTGAGAGATAAAACATCGCACACTATTGAAGCCACCAGTCTCGCCCTCTCCTGCAGAGGTGGCCACTCACTGCATTACGTGCTCATCATCCCCAAGCGCTTGTACCACACACAGAATTAACCCCAAACATACACTCAGCAATAAAAAGGGTGCCGTGTGGTATGTACTCTTCCTTTTGCTATGTCTGTGAGGTTTATCCATGCTGACATGTCAGTCTGTGGAGTACTCCAATCTATGAGCACACCTCAAATTATTTCTCCATCCTAGTCTCAGCAGACATCAAGGCTGTTTGAAAAGGTTCGCTACCACAAACAATGCTGCTATGAACATTCCTGCATAGACCTTCTTGGGCACATCTTCAAAAATTTCTCTGGGATATGTGCCTGTAGATGGATCAGTGAGGCTGGGCTGCAGGGTATACACATCTTCAATTTTACTGGACAGTGCCCAATCGCTCTCCAATTCATACTCCCTAGAAAAATACTCCTATTGCTCTGCATCCTCACTTGCTATTATAAGACTTAATTTTTGTCACGCTATGGGTACAAAGTGGTTTATCCATTTCGTTCTGATGTAGCTAGCAGGGTTTTTCTGTACCCCGCTAACTGTCTCAGATTCTTAAGGACACTCTTAACCTCACCCCAGGGTCTTCGGCTGATCTCGAGCATAAGCTTTCTTTCTGCTATAATAAACTCTGTCTTGGCAGGAAGTCTGGAAGGTACAAGTCAAACTGGAAGGTGAGGGAGCCCCAGGTAATCCCAGGAGTTGGAACAGGGGACTAACTGTTCCTAAAGGCAGTCCTTCTGGAAAGGAGCAACTATATACTCTGCACTATAAAGCTGTTAGGACTATGGTAGACTGATTCCACAAAATCAGCATGTCAGGAGAGACACAACTAAGACAGTCCTACTGAAGGACAGCTGCAGCTCCTCCACACCAAAGCAGGCTCCCTACAAAATCTGGAAATTATAGATATATATTGTCACTTTCATGAAAGAAACGCTTGCTCCAAAAATCTGAGTAATCATTTCCATTTTTTCCTTCCTTACCCTACTGTCCAACCTTCAAAAATAAGTTTAAAATCTTTATACATTAATAAGTACTAACATCTTTGCCCTGACCGGTTTGGCTCAGTGGATAGAGCGTTGGCCTGTGGACTGAAGGGTCCCAGGTTCGATTCCAGTCAAAGGCTCCCAAGCAGCCCTCAGAGCCTGTCCAGTCTCACTTTAAGTATGCTGCATGGCTTCTTTAGCCAATTCCAAGCCCACAGGAGATTGCAGCCGTAAAGATGTAAAGGAACTGTGACAAGCTGGCACACTAGACCAGGGAAAAGAGGCAGCCAAGAGCAGAGGAGAAAACGATGCAAGCAGAAGGAGGGCTGCCAGAGCAAGAGTCAGGAGCAGTGGTTCCAAAACTAGGTTCTTAAATGAAGTGAAACAAAAGGATTTTGTAGCAAATTTGGGGATTGCTGGGTCAAAACAAACAGGTTTTCTGGTTGGAGTACTTTTCAGCATTAAAAAAATCCAATATGAAAATAGTGACTCTTCGATTGATAAGCGTGGCTGACTAGTTGACTGTCACTTTATTGGCCTAACCCGCTGATTTTACCTTTTTAACCACAGTAGCCACCAATCGCATAAAATACTTACTACTCCTTTGGAAAGATAGTTATTGACGAAGTCCTTCCACGTGATTTCTCTTCCAGAGCTCTTGAACAAGAAGTAAAACATGACCCCACTCCAAAACAGAGCAGTCCAGAGAAAGTACATCCTGAATTCCTTGTCATCCCATGGAAAGTCACCCTGGGCAAAGAAAGAGACAGCTTCTGTGAAGAATGAAATGACACAATACGATCTATGTTACGTTAGACACAAATCTCTCCCAATGCCATTAATGCCTCCTAACTTTCCTGGGCCAACCCAAGTCCTCAAAATTAACAAACAGTTTAGAATCAAACCTTCTGAAACCTGGACCACCAATGAGAATCCTCTTTCTTGCCACCTCGTTTTCCACCACCACCAACTCCTCCTCCAGAAGGTCGTGGGGTAGCAGCTGGCTTTGATTCTGTTCATAAACAAAGAACATATACAGCATAGCAGGTTTTATATCTCTCAACAATGTTTCCATTAATCCTATCCAATAAAAGAGTAATATGCAAATTAGGTCTCACTCCGTGACAAAGATGCCTGCACCCATGGCCACAAGATGGCGGCGCCCAGTCCAGCTCAGCCTTACCACTGAAGTGGTCAGGCTTGTTTGCCAGGCAGGTGGCAGGGGAGGTGGGGGCCCTGAGGGGCAGAACAGGCAATCAGAGGCTGGGGATCCCCTGCCCAGGCCTGCAGCCTCAGCCAGAGGTTACAGGCCTGGTCAGGGGTGGAGCAGGGATTGGCGGGCCAGGGGTGGAGCCGGTGATCAGAGTGAACTACAGAGGAAACACCTTTTCTCACCGCTCATTGGCTAAGCTCCCTGTATGCCACTGGTAATATTCTTAGTAACTTGGGTAATAAGAAGCCCTAAAGACAATCTAGGGTTTTTCCACCACACTCCTGGAGAAAAAAAATGAAGGTCCACTGCTAGAGGGCTAAGAAATGTCATATCCTGTCCTAGCCGGTTTTGCTCAGTGCATATGCCTCAGTCTGCCGACTGCAGGGTCTGGGCTCAATTCTGACCAAGGGCATGTACCTAGGTTGCAGGCTCCTCCCTGGCCGGGGCCCAGGTCAGGGCATATGTAGAAGGTAACCAATCAAAGTGTTCCTCTCACTTTGATGTTTCTCTCTGTTTTTCCCTTCCACATTCTCTAAAAATCAATGGAAATATATCCTTAGGTGAGGATAAAAAAAAGAAAGAAATGTCATATCCTATGAAAGACACATCTTGAAAATGCCTAAAGAAAGTTGTCATTTCTTCATGGTGAAGGGACTGAAGTCCGTGTTGATGAAAACACCTTGGTGGCTGTGGTGACTGGCAGTGGCTGCAGCAGCAGCGGGGTGATGAGGCTGGTGGCTTCCCCTGATTAGCCTGGTCGCCTTCCACAAAGGGAGGCCAGACTGTGGCTTAGGCCCTGTCCCTAAGGGGATCAGAGAGCGGGCCTAAGCTGTCAGTAGGACACCCCCTGAGGGCTCCCAGTATGTGAGAGGGGGCAGGCTGAGCTGAGGAACCCCCTCACAGTGCACGAATCTTGTGCACCAGGCCCCTAGTAGTTAAAAGATATATTATAAAACACATTATGGCAACTGATCAGTTACTAAATAAAGTACTATGAGGAAGGATGAGACTAATACAGAGTAAACATTCAAGGAAACTTGTCAGTGCTATATGTAATTTCTCATGAAATCTGCAAAATAATCCAATAACCTGGTAATTACACCCGTTTTCCAGATGAAGAAATTATAGCTTAAAACTTGAATTGTCTGTTACAGTGTTAAGTGATAGTAAATGACAGAGAGGATGTGAATGCAGAAAAGTGAATTCCTGAGTTCCCACCTGAAGGTAAAAAGGACTCTGCTTTCCCACTCCCATGAAGTGAACAGTTAACAGGTTTTTCTGTAGGAAAGACAAGATTCTGAAAACTGACTTTAGAAACAAAATATAAAAAACCCTACCCACATAAAATTAGTTTGCAAGAATCTGAAATTAGTCACTGTTATGGGTTGAATTGTGTCCCTCCTCCCCTAATTCATATGTTGGAGTCTTAACCCCTAGTGGTCATATTTGGAGATAAGATCTTTACAGAAATAATCAAGTTAAAATGGGGTCATGTGGGTAGGTCCTAATCCAATATAATTGGTGTTTCATGACGCAGACTGATACAGCCACTATGGTAAATAGTATGGAGTGATCCCACTTCTAGGAATATATTCTAAGAATCCCAAAACACCAATCAGAAAGCATATATCCACCCCTATATTCACAGCAGCATTCTTTACAATAGTTAAGACCTGGAAACAGCCCAAGTGCTTATCAGTAGATGAGTGGATAAAAAGCCGTGGTACAATTACACAATGGAATACTATGCAGCAGTAAAAAGGAACGATCTCTTACCCTGTGAGACAGCATGGAGGGACCTGGAGAGCATTATGCTAAGCAAAATAAGCCAGTCAGAGAAAGACAAGTATCACATGATCTCACTTATATGTGGGATCTAATGAACAAAATAAACTGATGAACAAAACAGATCCAGAGACACAGAAGCATGGAACAAACTGACAAATCTCAGAGGGAGTGTGGGGAGATTAACCAAAGAACTTACATGTATATAGTGCAGTGAAGGTCTGGAGAGGAAGAGGGAATGAGAGTGGGGTGGAGGAGGTTATGAGGGGGGATGGGGACATCTGTAATACTTTCTTTCTTTTAATATTTTTATTGATTTTTTACAGAGAAGAAGGGAGAGGGGAAGAGAGTTAGAAACATCGATGTGAGAGAGACATCGATCAGCCGCCTCCTGCACACCCCCCACTGGGGATGTGCCTGCAACCAAGGTACATGCCCTCGACCAGAATCAAACCTGGGACCCTTCAGTCCACAGGCCAATGCTCTATCCACTGAGTCAAACCAGTTAGGGCATATCTGTAATACTTTCAGCAAGAAAGATAAATTTTTTAAAAGAGTAGGGGGGGAATTTAGACACAGACATGATTAAAGAAGTCCATGTGAAGACATAGAGAAGACAGCCATCTGAATCCCTGAAGACTGAAGAACAATTTGAAAAAATGCACTATACCACCATGTGTCAAATAAACTGCCTATATTAGGTTTCTAAGATTCTTCTCAGTGGCTTAAATTACATGTTAAATATGACTGATATTGATCAGTCAATATCACTAAGGTGACCTTAAATAAATTCACCTTGAAAAATAACAAGAAAATATGAAGAGAAAATTAAAGGTAAAATAAGACACCAGGTCTGTAATACTGTATGTACTTGTACCTACTAGTTTCAGAATTGCCTTAAGATAACACCAACTATCACCCACATCATGTGTTAGAGGAAAATGGTAAGTTCAAACATAAATCTTTTTAAAAGGTACCTTTTTTTTCTCCTGTAACTTCTTTAGGTTCACTAGTTTTTTTTCCATTTTTTCCATTAGGAAAGTATTTTTCAAATCCTGTTAGAAAAGGATAAAAAAATACATATCCTCAAACTAAAAGTCATCAGGTTTTGTGTATGTGTGTTCATTTTTAAAGCAACTGATACATCACTAACAAGCATAAACTAAAAGCTTAACATTTCTTATGTAGAAGTAAATCAGTCAAAAACAGTTCACAACCCAGGGGTGTAAAAGGAAGAAGTCTCATTTGCATGGCAATTTCATTATCGACACATGTGAAGATGACACATTTTCATCACTGCAATCAGACAGGAAGAGACAACCTGAAACACCACCTAATCACCTGTGTAATGAACACCTACTGGGGCATGGCTCTTTAACAAGAAGGTAGAACATTACGGTCACATGGGAGGTGCTTACCTTTGGGAGGACGAGAACAGAATCTTTGATAAGCAGCAATTACATCTGTCAAAAGAGAATTTCTGCTGGTCGTTGCTTGAGTTGTAGCATAGCGATAAAGCTGCAACATGACATATGAAAGCATGAATTATACTGAAGAATTTTTTTAAAAGCCTCATTTCCTAATATCATAAAGTGGATAAAATGTTTCTCCCTTCAACAGGTGGTTACAGACTAGCATAGAAAGATCCTTTCTAGGACATGCTACTCGATCTAGCAATAGACATAAATCATGATTCGGAACACAAGAATACTTCAAAATCACACATAAGTTAGAATTGTAGCCCAACTACAATCTCTGCCAACACATTCTCTTGGGTATTGTTAACAATTTGCAGCATGTAATAGTCAAACTTGGACACAGAAAACCTGCTGCTTCATGTTGAGTAATTTGTAGGGTCTATAATACTGAAAGATTCTTTAACTGAAATTACAGAGCAGTGCTGCTTGTAAACATAATATTAATTTACCTTCGTTCAAAGATAAAGTTATAGTCCAACATCACTGATAATACTTATACTAGTAACAGTTGATAAAGATATTTAATATATTGTCGTTCCAGTGAGAACCTTTGTTACACATTACAGATACATCTCTGTTTTAAATAACATTTGTTGCTAAAAAGTTGTGTGTAAGTATAGTCTCGGTAAATAAAAGTATAATGTAAACCAACTGAGGAAGCTTCCCATTACATTTTTAGCTGCACAGTTAAAGTAATCAAAGGTAAGGCACATTGAGGGGATATATCCAAATTTGGGAGTGAAAAAGTTCAAGTAATATTATCCTTTTGCAAAGTAAAAATTCACCACCATTTTTTTGGAGGACAAGCTTTTAAATACAGATGAGAATGTTTAAAGTGAAGTTCATCAATATGAACATTCATCGTAAGCCTCCTTTATGGTCTGATGAGAAAAGTAACGCATCACAAAACCACTTCATGTTCACTAGAGTAGCAATCATCAAAAAGATTGACAATAATCCTCATACACTGCTGGTGGGAATGGGAAGTAGTGCAGCCACTTGGAAAAGTTTGGAATTCTCAAAATGTTAAATGTATCTCTGGCCAGGTGGCTCAGCTGATTGGAGCATGGTCCCATACACCAAAAGGCTATGGGCTTGATTTCTGGGCAGGGCACATACCTAGGTTTCAGGTTCGATGTTTCTCTCTCACACAGATGTTTTTTTTCTCTGTCCCTCTTCCTCTCTCTTTAAAAATCAATGGAAACATATCCTCAGGTGAAGATTTTTTTTAAAAAAAAGTGGTATATTCATACAATGGAATATTATTCAGCCATAAAAAGAAACGAAATACTAATAAATGTTACTACATAGATAACCCTTGAAAACATGATGCTTAAGTTCAAGAAACCAGACACAAAAAGTGGAATCACATATTATGATTCCATTTATATGAAATGTCCAGATTAGGTAAATCCATAGAGAATGTAAATCAGTAGCTGCCTTGGGCTGGAGGAGTGATTGGGGAGAAACAGGGAGTGACTGCTAATGATTACAGGACTTCTTTTTGGGGTGATGAAAATGTCCTGAAATTAAGACAGTGGTGATAGTTATGAATAGGCCAAAAATCACATTTTAAAATAATAAAGTTATGCTATGAGAAAAAATGTCAATTAAAAAAAATGAAAAATGAGCTTATTTAACTTCAAATTAATACATAATTCTACACAGCAAAACAGGACAGAAACACTGGTATTGTTCTTGATTGACAGCAATGCTGGTGTGGCAGTTATCACTGTCAGCACAGAGGGCTTCCTTAAACCTCATCATGGGTGATGCAAAAGCACAAGAGTGTTTCTCCAAAGAAAGGCCTTTTAGGTTAAGATTCCTGACTTAAAAACTGCAAAATAAAAGGCAGATCCTATCTGCTCATTGTACCTAGGTCCAATCATCTCTAGAGGCAAAAAGAAAGGAATTACAGCAAAACAAAATAGGGAAATGAATGCATGCAAGAAACTGAAAAAGGGCTACTACAGGCCAGTATGGAGTAGAGAAGAGATGAAGATAATTCAGGACTGGTGAGGGAGCTTCCAAGAGTAAAAACCATGAATACAGGTGTGGACGAAAAAGAAAAGCTGTAATAAATCTAAAGGACAGTAACCTAATGGGGTGATCTGATCATTAAATTCCAAACTGGGCAAGTCATGGTGGGCAGCCACACCCCAGGCATATCACTTCAAGTAAAAGTTTCATCTGTCCTTTAAGCAAGCCCTGTCCATTGCTTCTGTGCATCTAACACACCTTTGAAACGCCTCTTTTTCAGACCTCTCAGAAGCACAACCACCCTCAGGGGAACACATAATCTTATTAAGCATCCTGTTATCCAATCCCCACCTTGCCTTCTCCCACCTTCATGTAATCTAACTTGTGTTCCCTCCTTAATTTTAAATGTATAAAGGAAACCGTAAACTGCCGTTCTCCTGAGCATTTGAGATTTCGTTTCTGTCGTCAGTTTGGTTCAAATAAACTCATAAACATCCTCTAAGGTTTAGATGGTTCCTACCTGCACACAGGTGCTGTCAAGTCCCTCTTTATGTGGAGAGGCTAACTGCGGGGCCTTACCTCTCTGCTACCTCTAGGCAGGCAACCCAGAACAACGCCGGGTTCCATGGAACTGGCAGACAGCAAGAGCCTGCGTCGCTGAAAGGTCTGGCCTCCACTACTTACTGCAGGCACCTCTACTGGACACAGACTGAGGCAGGCCAGTGAACCAGGACGAGGGAAACTGAGGCAGATAACCTGAACAATGTGGCCAAGCAATTTACAACCAGATACAGAGAGGTCTCCTCCCTAGAGATAACATCTAAGCCTCAGTTGTATTTCAAATCCAGGTCCAAGAAAGCAGCAAAACCAGGACCAGCTGAACTGACCCCCGGCCCCAGCACTGACCGACAGTAGAGACTTCACCCCAAACGAAAACACTCGGGAAACTGATGAATAGTCTGCTGAAACCCTCCTGAGACAAGACCGGCCCTACACTGCCCACTGGCAAAAGGGAAAAGCCTCAAGGAAAAGGGCCCAGCGGGCGCTCTCTCCCCCGGGGCGCAAGCCTGAGCCATCCCCGTCCCCCTCAGAAGAAGCATCCCCACAGGCACGCACCTCCTAAACTCCCAGCACCCCAGGAGACTTGTAACCAGGGGAGCAATGGGCGCCAGGGGACGACCTATGAGCCAGGAGGCCCCCTGTTCCCCGGCTTCCTAGTGAGCCAAAGCCCCTGCCAGGCTCCCCTGTTGCTTCTCCTACGCTAAGCTCTTCCTTGCTTTCCTGCGCCCGGCTTTAATGAACAGACCTTCGAAGTCACCTGGACGCGTGCTGTGCAATTTTCCCTACGCAAGTCAAGAACCCAGACGCCGGGGCGGGCCCTGGGCAGACCTGCTCGGGGCCAGGTGCCCGGGCCCCACCAAGACGGCTGCCAGTTTGTCAGCGTGCAGCCCCGCATCTGCTGGTCATCACCTGGAGAGGGGGCATTCTCTACAACCACAGCGAATAGTTACTGGTGTGTGCCATGCGCTAGACACGGAATGCCAGCAAGGGCCCCACTCAACAGATGGGCAAGTGGAGGCTCGGGGAGGGGACCGACTTCACCCCAACACCCGTGCTGGTACTGCACCGTGCTCAGGTGCAGGCTCTTCAAACGCATGCACAACACATGCACCCCATGTTCCAACGTCATCCAAGGTAAAAAGCGAAGGCCGCCAATGCGGACGATATGACAGATAAGCTCCTCTTAACCTTTTTAGGTCTCAGCCGCCATATCTGTAAAACACGGTCACCCCGCACGAAGGAGTCACAGGACCTCCGAAGATGATCTTTTGAAGTTCCCGGGCACAAAGATCTGATTCCATCGGAGACACGTTTTCAAAAATCCAACACGATACCCAGACTCACGAGAACCACGGGATACGCGACCGGGAACGCGGGCGCCCAGGCACCTCGGGGCAGCGCACGCGGCCTCCTTCCCCAAGGAACGCGCCCCGGACGGCCGGCGGTCCACGAGCGCGCCCAGGGGCCGGTGACCTTGACGCCCGGCTCTCCGGACCCGGAAGCGGGCCCGGCTGGGGGCGGAGGGCACAGGGCGCCCGGGACTCACCGTCCGGAGGTAAGCCTGTTTGTTGGGGCCCACGCCGCCGCCAGTAACGAGCAGCGGAGGCAGGCCGCGGGGCCAGCAGCCGCCCCGGCCCCACAGCAGCAGGCAGCGGTGCGCCATGGCTGCCGGCGCCGCCCGCACGGGCCGGGGGCGCTGCGCAGGCGCGGCTCTGCGGCCGCGGACGAACAGC
>PVJC01032800.1:0-19731 GCA_004026665.1 Murina feae
GTGGGGAGCCTATGGGTGGGGTGGCGGGTGGTGTGGGGGTGGGGAGCCTGATCAGTGGGTGGCAGGTGATGTGTGTGGGTTGGGTGGGGCGAGATGTGCGGGTGGCAGGTGGCAGGTGGCAGGTTGTGCGGACACAGGCTGGGCTGAGGGACCCCCGAGTGCACAAATTTTTGTGCACCGGGCCCCTAGTATATATATAAAGGAAGGAAACTCAACAGTGACTCTCTTAGAATTCCATGGCTTTTGTATCAGTTCCATTTTGAAACTGTGTACCTGCATATGGTGTTGCCCTGTAGCTGGGAGGTCTGTTGTGTTTGGTCAATGCTCTCTAACTGGAATGTGTATCCCAGCTGCCACCTGAGCAAGTTAATTGGATCACGGATTCAGATTCAACACAGGTGATTTGAATTGTTAGAGTGCCCTTAGACTCTTTTTAGAGGATAAATATTAAGGAAACTCAGACTTTTCAATTATTTTAATTGAATTTTTATCTGTTTAAATTTTATTCAGCCAACATGCATTTTAAAAATATGCCTTATATTCTAAGCTTTGGTCTTGGTGCTGGGAAATACAATAATTAATAACTCAAAGATGTAGCTGTAATGCTGTCCCTAATCTATAATGCCATACTTGCAATTTATTTTGAAAAGGGCTGTGATATTCTTAAAGATGTATGAGAACCGAGAAGAGAGTGTTTTACTCTTCATTTGGGGAGATTACAAAGAAGAAGTGACATTTGAATGAAGTTTTCCAATGGGAGTAGGATTCTGTCTTGGAAACAATAATTTGGGTGGGCAGGAGAGTGTGGTTACATCATAGTGGGAAAGTGTGATGATAGACAGTGGGGTCAGGTCGTAATGAGCGTTACATTAGTTAAGGTGGTTTTGCCTGAGAGAAACAAATACTATGTATCATCTCAATAAATAACAGGTCTACAACAGGGCTTTCAGGGTGGCTACGTGACTGTGGTGTAATCACAGCCTCAGAGCCTTGCTCTCTGTGCATGAGGCCTTCTTGAGTACGTCCACCCTCTACTCATGGTTGTGAGAGTAGAGCTCCAGCTCCAAGCACTAGATGCCAGTGTGACAGTTGAGTGTCAGAAAGGAGGTAGGCAGGGACAAGAGGGGCTTTCTCTCTGTGTTCACTTTTTATCCCAGGGCTGCATTTTGCTGCAGTGGGGAAGATTGGCTAGTGAGCTAGAAGTTTGGGGTTTTATTCTTTAATTTTGTTCTCATTCGAAACCTGGCGCTCACTTTCAGTCTTCTACAGGCTGTTATGGAAGCACTATGGAAACTGATGAAGATGAGCCCCTGAGCTTCCTAGCCAAACACAAATATGGTCCTACTCATTCCCTTCTCTAATAGGAGAGGAAACGGCAGGTGTAAAACTGATGTACAAGGCAAAGAGGTCAAAAAAGGAATTAAATTAAAACAAAAAACTACAGTGATTTGCAAAGATGAGTGTTCCAGCATCTTTTAGCCTTTCAGGTGTTTAGAATGATTCAGACTATGGTGATTCAGAGGGGATGAGAGAAGGATGTCAAATAGCAGGCTCCTGGTTTTTAAAAGTGAACTAAATGAATCTTTGCTTCTTTAAAAATTTTCTCAAGAAAACTGGAAATCTAAAGGGATCGAGTGATGGATTTAGGCACTGCTAACTTCAAATGTTTAAACTATATTTTTCATAAAGCTTTCTCTCCCAATTTCTAGCTCCACTTTTTAATTAATTTTATTCTATTTTTGTGGGAGTGAGGGTTGACTTTGTTTTCAAGCACTTTTTTTCATTTTTACTGTTGAGAGTATTACAGACCTTCCCCCTTTTTTCTACGTCAACCAAATTATTGAAGTAATTGTTGGCAACTTGGATTTATGTTGGCCTTTCAGCAGATACTAGAGTGTGAAGCAAAATAATATTTTTAGGTTAAAACTCAGTTGTTTGGGTAGTCTGCAGAAGAGGCAGGAAATGACATATACTGGAAGATGATGATCAAAAGGTAGGCTAAAGTCACATCATGAATATTCTCTATGATTATTTTACTCCTAAATAAGCTACAGTGTGCATATTTTATTTAGGAGGAAAAGAGAAGCAGGAATCTTTAGAAATCATGGAATGAAATAGCTAAATCTCTTATTGTGAAGCTAATTGGTGTCAGTAATAGGTACTCCAACACTATTAACATTTTCCTGCTGTGAATGCCAAAATATTATTTCCTTTATGACTTATTTGACAAAGGATATGGAAAGCCTCTACTTTCCTCTCTCTTTTTCTGTAAACCTATAACTACTCTATTACTTTAAAAGATCACAGATATTACTAGGGTCAATGTTACTGTCCCAGACACTCATCTGAAGTGATTGATGAGAAGCAGTTCACTGAGTATGTCTGGTTCATGTCTGTCATCTCCTATACTTCTAATTTGAGCCTCACCTGAGATAGCTGGTACACACACTTGATTAATGCAGGGATCGGTTCACATGATTTCTTCACATGATGATGTTCTGTGTATGACACTTTCACCTTTTATTTCATTATTTTAGTGATGAACATTTTCTGATGTATCTAATAATAAGCTTGGTATTTTAAATTAACTTTGAAATTTCTTAGAACTTTCATTTGAGTTCATTAGATATCTGTTCTTTTCTAGCACATGTTTATTAATCATTACATCAAGAACTTAACACAGACTTCAAATGATTATTTAAGGAAACATTTTTGCTCATCCTTCCTCTTTTATGTCCCTCTCTCTATGTATCTAAGTATAGGTACCTGGAGTGCTTGTTTTAATAATTCAATATCCTCAGTAATAGCTTTAATAAAGATGCGTTCTATCATATTCTGTTTAAGCACTTTAAGGAATTGATATTGTTAACAGTTATAGGATATTGCTAGAGCAACAATCTTGAAGAAGTTTAATGAATATCTGTAGAATTCTACCAGGTAAGTTTAAGTAGTGTTGTATGGGTCTTCAAAGAAAAATGTGAAAGATTGTAATCACAAGTATTTGAAAATGCAAAATATTTCTATAATGAATAGTCAATGCAGCCTTGTTGAAGATAAAGTAGCATGTATTAGACGCTTCTGAATTTGGGGTCTGGTATATTCTTTTATGTCTAGATGACCATTAAGATGTTTAGACTCTTATTTGCTATTCTCAAACAGAACAGGAAACAATATTTGCTCCAAAAATATTATCCTAAACTTCCCAAAGATAATTTCTATTTGACTTTCAAGGGAAAAAAATATGCTCAAGAGAAAGTACCCATCTTAACCCAATAAATAAAAATACTTTTATACATTCATGAAAGTTTTGAAATTCTATTTCTAGTAATTGTTTTAGGTTTATCTTGGAAGTTTTGTGATCTGGGCAGGCCTATTTTTTGGTTCTGAACAAGCACTAAGAGCTGACTTGGAAAAAATCCAAGCAAGTTATAGACATGTTTGATGAAAGATGTGCCTAATTAACAAATTCCAGCATGCAAGGAGCCAACACTGCCAGCGAATTCTCTGCATGCCACACTGTGTCATTAGGATGTTTGCCAGGCCTGGTAATAGTGTCTCTTCATTTCCTATTCTTTCTCTGTTTTGTTTTGTTTTGTTTTGTTTTTTGGTGTGGGTGTGTGTGTGTGTTGTGTGTGTATGTGTGTGTGTTTTCTGGGTAACCATGGTTTAATAGCAAGGTTTTAATTTTTGTCTTGTGAGAAAGAAAACAAAGATGAAAAAAACTAAAATTTACATATTCTTAAAATCGCTGTGTTATTTTGTAGAGAATACAAACAAAGCAAAAGAGAAGGTTGATTTTTCCCCTATAATACTTCATTTCCTACAATGGTAAGTATGCATATTTCCTCTTTTAATTTCTATTTCCACACTAACTATGAGTAAAAGAGTATAGTGGTTAAGATTATCAAAGAGATGCATCCTTAATTCAAAATGCTACATTTCTTTATGAAATAACAAATCAAATGACAGACTATGATAATACCCATTTGCATGCGCAATTTCAAACATTAAGCATTATTTTAATCTTAATATCCTATATAATAAAAGCCTAATATGCAAATTGTCCCCTTGACCGGGAGTTCAACTGCTCGTTATGACATGTGTTGACCACCATGAGGGAGCACAAAACATGGGGGGTGCTGGTGACACAACACTGGCAGCATGTGGCAGTGGAGGCTCTGCCAGGCCCAATGAGCTCTGACAAGAGTGGGACCACAGTGTAATAGTGGAGCAGGTGAATGGGCGGTGAAGAGAACTAGGGAGAGAGAGAAGAAAGGCATGATTGTTTGGAGTTATTGCAGTCCCAATGACACACTGCTTAGAACTAGATGATGGACACGTATTTAAGATAAATATATGTATAAAGTGCTTTAGAAATAGGATGGATGTTACTCCATAGAATATCCATCTTCAAATAAGTCCAGACTATCCCACTCATAAGCTTCATTTTAAAGAGTGACATATTTTTAGAGTTTGATAATTTCAGTATCATGATTTTATATACAGCACTTTCAAAGCAACAATATTTGTCAATATAAGCAATGGCATGTTTCAGTAAGAGGTCATTTTTGTTCCTTCCGGTCTACATGTGATAAACTCAATGTCTAGATTTTAAAAATCTTTGACAATGACTAGTCTTTCATTTAGTAATTTGATGAATAATACAAATTGTAAAGCAAGCACACACACAAAAATGATGTATCTCACCCTGGCCAGTTTGGCTCAGTGGATAAAACATTGGCCTGCAGACTCAAGGGTCCCAGGTTCAATTCCAGTCAAGGGCATGCACCTTGGTTGCGGGCACATCCCCACTGGGGAGTGTGCAGGAGGCAGCTTATCGATGTTTCTCTCTCATCGATGTTTCTAACTCTCTATCCCTCTCTTTCTCTGTGTAAAATCAATAAAATATATTTTAAAAATGATATATCTTCCTTTTATCTTCCTGAGTATTATGAGCAGTAATGGCCATGCACACAGTTGTTGAAATTAATTATGGATAACTTTCTTCAATAAAAGTTCATTTGAGAATTCACAGAGCTCTCAAATACTGATTATTACTTCATAATCACGAATGCTTCATATGAACCAGGTAAAAACGGCACATGTCCAATGAAATTGACTTTGCTTACATGAAGAATTCAAAAGTAAGCTTCAGTTTAAGAAAGGATAGGGATTAAGAGGAGGGTACACAGACTAGATTATTATAAAATTATAATGAGCAATGCAAGGAAGACTAAAGCTTTAAGGGAAAAAAAGACTGAAATGTTTAATAATCTTGATGATTTAAACATTATGTAAAAATTAACAGGTCTTTTATTGTGATTAGAGTTTAACAAATGAAACAATAAAAACAATGAACTGATGTCTGTAGGAGTAATACAATGCTAAAGTTTAAGAACCCTTCCTTGATTTCTTCAAGAAAAGTGTTGCTTCTGCCTCAGTCATGAAACAAAATAGGCATTAATTTGCACTGGGTCAAATAAACAGTAAGTGGAATTCTTAGGGTTCTGTAGAAGGAAGTGACTTCCTAAGATTTAGAGGTTGTTTGAGTATATTCAAGCTCTTGCCTGAGTTGTAGTGCAGAGAATGAAATAGGCTACAATGGTTGAACTAAATGACCTCCAATTACTTTCACACTCAAATGAAAACATTTTTTAAAGATAAATTTGTCATCTAATTTTGTTTATCTTACTTCCAAAGTTGTTAAGAAATACAAATATTTGTTGTCATTCATGTGAGTGTCAACTAATAAAATATTTGTTTCTTAACGAATGTCAGTGAATAAAATAAAAATACTTCAAATTGCTGAGTTTTTCTTAACTCATGAGAACCAACATAATGAAGGATATCAAGCTATTTTTCAGTAAAATTATAACTCCAGTATATCATTACTGTCATCTGATACATTTGTGAGAGATTCATTTATCTCTGTGGAGATGGAACCAGATTGAAATGGGTGTGTCCGGTGTCTAAATGGACTTGATATGCTAGACATATGGAGGAAAATCATATTTGATTTATTCCAAAGTGTTTCAAATACAATGTGAATGACAGCTAAACTCTTCCTAAAAGAAAAAGTCATCTGTGTAAATGTAGATCTATTCTTAGTGAAAACTATTTCTCTCCTTAAGCTTGCAACTGCCGTTGAGTTTGTATCTACATTTATAACATTTTTAGGTTAGAAAGTTTTATACCATTTTTACCAATTATAGTTTGGGAGAAACAAACAGATAGTAATGTTTTGTAATAGTTCTATTTTAAAGAATACAGTCATTCTATATGTTTGAATCTATGTCCTTTGTCCAACTTACTGTCATTTTCTCTTAACTCACATTTAAAACATTACAACTAACCTAATGCTGCTGTACAAAACTATGTGCTCTATCACTAAGAAGTCTTTGTTTACTTTTAATATGAAAGGAATTTCTATTTCTGATAAAACAAAAAGAAACAATGTGTTTAGCTTTTTACTTTTACCTTTTTTAAAGTTAGGACAATATGTACTGTAGAAAAAGTTTCCACTTTTTTTATATCTATGTAAAGTTCTAATGAAATTCATAATTTTAGACCAGAGCATGCAGATGCCAAATGTTCCCTCCTATAACTCAACATGTAGAGTAATTATGGACATTCAGTGATGCAGGCTGCTCACGGGGACTGACAGGCCCACTGAAAACAGCTGAGAGCGCTGAATGGAATAAACCAACAGCCACCGGCTGATCGCCAAGACCAGAGCCTGCACAGCACTGTGGCACTAACCTGTGAGAAGGAGAACCAGCCAATGAGTTCAACATTTGAGTGACTTTTCCCCAAGAGATGGTCACAGATGTCCACAGAGGTGACTGGTAAGTGAGAGATTCCAACAGTCTGTGAGGTTGAGGGATCAAAACCACAGTACAAGATGCCACCCAGACTGCAGGGCAAGAGGGGACCCTTTGAAGTGGCCTCTGCCCCAGAAGTAAGAGTGAACCACATTCACACCAGTGGGAGCCCCATACACGTTCCGTGTGGACCAGGGTTCCCGTTCAGGGATTGAGTTCTGGAGAAGGCCACATACAAAATGAAGAGAGAGACTAGAAGAAACTAATTTGGAACTTGGGGGGTCAGGCATGGAGTCTAACTCTAGTGGGTGAGACTGCCCACTGCTCTAGCCCTGCTCAAAGCTTTTATTAAGGCAATGGGAAAACAAGCATATCTTCAGGGCAGGAAATTCCAACAACAAACAGGCAGCATTAATTTACATATTAGTAACAAGCGGAGGGTTACTTTAACAATCAATGTCTCCATCTAAACAATGAGTGAATAGCTCGATTCATTCAGAGCAATTAAGGTTGATCAGCCTTCAGGCTCATTTCTCTATTAGTGACAATGACCGGTCTCTGGCATCTCCCCCATTTCTTTCCTTTAAAAGATCTTTTATCTGCAGGCCAGAAATAAACATATAAAAACAAAAAAAGTGTTTGAGTTCCAATTTCCATATCCAACAGTTCTGAGCCCAAGTTTCAATGTCCAATAGTTCCCCATGTGTACATGTCAGCAATGATATCTCAGTTCTGGATGGTGAACAAATGGTGGCAATGCAGGTCTGACCTCTAGTTTGGTCCTGAGCAACCTGCAGTGATGCACAGTTGCTGATGCACAGTTGCTGACTGCTAGCATGGCAAAGCGTCATCAGCGTCTTCCATCCCTGGATTGTTTTTCCTCTTGTTTTTGTGGCTGGAGCATTCTTGATAATTCCTATCTGTTGCAAGAATCCATATGGTCTTGGAATTATTTTCTGAAAATGTACAAACATATTCTCGACCAAAAGTTAATAAAGGAATAATTTCTATAAGTTTTACTTGGGATCCTTTTTTATTTTTGCCGAAATGATTTTCCTTCAGCTTATTTTGACACCATGTATGTTTTTCAAGGGTGTCTTGCTGTTAGCATTACAAATGAAGATTAATTTTCAAAGTAAAAATTTTTTCTAGATGTAATTTAGTTACAGGATATTTTTCCTTACATGGTATTCTTCCACTATCTCCCCCTTTGTTAAATTTAATTATTAGGAGGCCAATTTAAATTATTTTGAAAACTTGACTACTATTTTACTGTCAACTTTAATACTTTAACAACAATTTTAGTTTACACTGTAAATATAAATGGAAAGGATTATTTTGCATCATTGAGAAAGCCCTGTGCATTTCTGGTTTTAGGCTGGATTTAGATATAGCAGCTGCTGTCAGCTAAGTCTGTTATCTGAGTCCTGATCTGAACTGGGCCAAGTTTCTGTATGTTGCCTGAGTCCCATTCTGAGCTGGGCATGGGAAGCGGGAAGCAGCCATGGGGGCAGGAGACCTGCCTCAGAAGGGTGAGTGTTCAAGCCCATGCATTGTTGGGGGGGTGAGGATCTGTGCTCCACCTCTGTTGACCCCCAAGTTCTCTCCTGATGGCCCCTCTGGGTCTGTGCCTGTCTTAGGCTGTTCCTTCCCTGAGGAATCTCACCCATCTCTGGCTAACCAGCCATCCTCCGGGGCCAAGCAGGGTGATGTGAGGTTTAATTCTGTCTCCTTGGTAGCCTAAGCCCCTGTGCCCTCCACGCCCAGCAACTGCCTTGGGATCCCCTCACCTGCTGGCAGGGCCCCGACATTATTCACATATCTTGGGGAACCCAGGTTTCTTCTCCAGGGAGGGCCCAGCTCATGCCGTTGGGCTTCAACCTCAGCATAAACAGAGTTCAAGCAACAGCTGTGGACAATTGGATTGTGAGAAGAAGGACCCTCTTGGCAAAAAGGCCAGAGGCCAATATAGAATGCTCAAGTGCCTTCCCAGGGGGCCTTCCACACGGTAGAAGGGATTAAATCCTTTCATGTCCTTATTAAATTGCTGCCAAACATTCAAAGAATTAGTTTGGAAGTTTGTTTGGGATAAATGTACAATATGCTGTAGTAAAATATCAAAAATCATTAATGACATTGTAGAATAATATCATGTAAGGATATTCTTTGCTCTAGGCCATGGCAATTCAATTTTAAACTGGCTACCAATTTCCTTTTTGTATAGACAAGGTTTTACTTCCTTGCCCCACCCAAGTTCCTACTGGATACTATATTAGGCTGGGATCAGCCCATGTAAGGGTTCTTACCCATGAAGGATCAGGAGCATAAGTCTGAAATACTGCCCCATTTGCCCCAGGTAATATTACCGTACAGATGATTACTGTTAGCATGGCAAGAAAGACATTCTCAGGTGTCAGACATCTGTACCATCTTCTTTGCCATGCCTCAGGTGGTCTCCGGACAGGGCCGTTTCTCTTTTGGATCCTTGTTGCAGCTTAATATTGGAAAAATTCTTTTGGGAATATACAAGCATACCCTCTGCCAAAGGTTAATAATGGATCAGGTCCCTTCCATAAACCAGATTTGGGGTTCTTCCATTTAACTAGACCATTTTTTTAAAATTCTGACCAATGTAGCTCCATAGGTGTCTTTTCATCAGTATCACAGTGAAAAAATCAATTTTAAAGTAACAATTTTAAAATAATTTAGGCTTACTTTTCCTTAGTTTAAGGAAGCCAGGGTACTCTAGATGACTTTAAATAAATAATATATAAATGCCAAGGGGTTTTAAGTCATTTTAAGTCAAGAATATATATTTAAATAAAAATATTGCTATTAATAAATTGATTTCTTCTTTTATTTTTTTATTTGGCAGAATTTCCTCATGTAAATAAATATATTGTGTTGGTCCAATCTATTTATCTCTTTTTTGGGAGAAGGAATAAATTCTTTTGTACAACTCAAGGCCTTTTGAGATGCACAAAATCCATCCTTCAATTATATTTTTGAAATATTACATTCAGAAAAACTGTCAAACATATATTTAATTTAAAATTATTAAAACTCAAAACAATTACTTTGTATTTAGTTTTGACCATGGAATCAAATACTTTCAATTTTGTCATTAAATTTTTCATGAGTGTCAGAAAAAAATGCTGGGAGAAACACATTTATTGCTATTAATAAATCAAATTTAATGTATTTTATTCTGTACCTTTAAATAATATTTTTATTTATAAACCTCTTTTAAGAAAAATGAGCTTCCACTGTCAGCTCTTATTAAGTTGACTGTTTAAAACATTGGTCTATCACATAACTTAAATTATGAGACTGTGATTAAACTTTAAATAATTAAAATTAAGTATCTTCATAGGAAAAAAACACAATAAATAAATTCACCACTTCAGTCTTTTGTCACATCCTGTTTCCATAGCAAAACTCCGTATTAAAACACCACCCCTGAGATCCCACACTGCTTCAGTAAGCAAACATTTCCTTTTGTGATTGGCCAATTCAGCGGGAGGGGCAGCCCCCACCGTTTCAAGATGGCATCCCCCATGAAAGCCACATACAATGCCGCCAGCAGGGCAGCTTCTAACCCCCCTTTCAGATATAAAAGATAACTTGCTTATATTGCATGATTTAAAGAGACAACACTCAGACAATAAACATTAAAACAGCACATTTTTAACTTTTATACTGTAGATACAAGGGAAAAATTTAGATCAAAACTTTTATCTTTTGAGAAGCCAGTAGGTTTTTGCCAGAAGCCTGAGGAATTTAAAATGAAAATTAACCACATTCCTGGCTTGAGCCACTGTGGCAGGATTTTAAAAAGACAACTTTTTTTCCTATGGGCTGTGGGGAAAGTAGTACATGCCACCCAGACCAGAGGCGACCCGGAAATTTTGATCTTCACAGACTGGCCCAATGGTTCCCTTTTGTTGGTAAAGCCCACCAGACTTTCCTTCCACAAAGTCTAATTTGCTCATATGCCTGTTGCATATAATGTAGCTGATTTTGTATATCCATATACTGTCCCAGTCCTGCCAGCATTTCATAAGTTATTTGAGCATTTGGCCCTCCGTTTGCACCTGCTTGCTCTTGACATTTTTCTAAAAATGCTCCCTTCCATAGTAAATAATCTCCTCCATCCAGAGTTGCATGAGCCAGAGAATACCAATCATAAGGAGCTAAGAATGCTTCAGAAATATTATTCATAATTTCTCCTGTAAAAGGAACCATTGGACCGTTTTGAAAAATGTTTTCTCACAAGGCTTTTATCATTTTAAAATCAATTTTTTCATGGTGTCTTATTATCTGATTTGGCAGCTGTGGGTCAGCTACTTCTATAACAGGAAAGGCAAGCCTTTCTTTCACCGACATGTCCTTCATTCCTTTTCTGATGGCTCTCTGTATAGATGATTCTATTGGCAGCCCTTTTGGCAGTGAATTAAATGTTTCAGGATTAGGACACGTAGGTGGGGGAGGCCATAAAGGCCATTCCTCCAATTTTTCTTCCACTCTTCTCTGAGAGGAGCAGAGGGAACCAGGTGAGGAGGCTCCTCCTCTTCAACCTCTGTAAAAGGTTCTAGCAACCGCAATATCGTGTTCCCCATGGAAAAAACAGTTTTTTGAAGTAACTTTTTTCTTTCAAATTTTGACCAACTTTTTGCCAAACACTCAAGAACTAATGTACCTTCTTCAGGAAATCAACAGTTAAGTTCTATGACATCAAAGAAAAACTATGAAAGAATACCTTCTGAAACTTTTAATTCCTTAAGCATACCATTGTTTAATAATTTCTAAACCCAAGTTTAAGAATTTTTATACCTCCAATTAAGTGATAACCTTTTCTTTGAAAATCTAATCTAATAAAATCCAATATTGAAATCGACCATCCCTTTGGGATGCCTAAGCCACGCCCACCAGCCAATCAGAGTGACTGTATGCAAATTAGCCCAACCAACATGGAGGCCAGCACTCACGGAGTTGAATAAATAGGTAGCTTCCATTCCACCAGGAGTGAAACTGTTTGTGGGCCTCCTGGGCATCTCCCGGCTCCAGGCAACAACATATTTGCAACATTGTCTCAATCATAGAAACCTTGGGAGCAAAGCAAACAGCAGGCCCGGCCGGACTACTAAGGGTAACATTGTTCCATTATAGAAGCCAGAGCTGAAGCAGAGAGGAGATTTCGTTACCTGCCTAGGCTTGGCTTAAAGGAATAGTGTATCAACTATAGAAGATAAACAAACCCCAGAAACCTGCTTCCAGCCAGACTTGCTGGGACATTGGGTCAATGGGAGCTGTGGGCAGCCTGAAAGCCTGAAAGCGCCTCTCAGCCTGTTGCTGACGCTGGCCACACCCCAATGGGGTGAGGGACGCCACTTGGGGGTTTGGCCAGCCTGCAAACAGTCATCAGCCCCTCACCCAGGCTGGCCAGGTACCCCAGTAGGGATCCAAAACCTGAAGGGACTGTGGGCAGCCTGAAAGTCTGAAAATGTCCCTCAGACCCGCACCCAGGCTGGCCACACCCAAATGTGGTGAGGGAGCCCCTGGGGGACTTGGCCAGCCTGAAAACAGCCATCAGCCCCTCACCCAGGCTGACCAGGCATGCCAGCAGGTGGACATCCCCAGAGGGGTCCCAGACTGCGAGAGGGCACAGGCTGGGCTGAGGGACCTCCCAAATGCACAAACTTTTATGCACCAGGCCCCTAGTAATCTCTATTAATGTGACAAATCAAAATTCTAATTCTTTCTCAATTAGCCTGGCTGACAAAGACGTTCCCACCCTACTTACAGATCCTGATTCTGTAGCTGGCTGTGGGCTTTTGCATGCAGTGAATATCCTTTCGCCTTTTTTCAGTGAAATTTCCACACCGTTTCTCAGTGTATGTTTCCTCTTTCGCTCTAGATGAAAAATATATTCTTCTTCCAGAAGCCCCACGTTGAGCACCAGATGTGGGAGCCCCTTAAAAGTCTCACGTGGATCATGGTTCCCGTTCAGGGTTCAAGTTCTGGAGAAGGCCACACACAAAATGAAGAGAGAGACTAGAAGAAATTAATTTGGAACTTCGGGGGTCAGGCATGGAGTCTGCCTCTAGTGGGTGAGACTGCCCACTGCTCTGGCCCTGCTCAAAGCTTTTATTAAGGCAATGGGAAAACAACCATATCTTCAGGACAGGAAATTCCAACAACAAACAGGCAGCATTAATTTACATATGAGTAACAGGTGGAGGGTTACTTTAACAAGCAATGTCTCCATCTAAACAATGAGTGAATAGCTAGGACCATTCAGAGCAATTAAGGTTGACCAGCCTTAAGGCACATTTCTCTATTAGTGACAATGACCCATCTCTGGCACACACCAGCCCTCAGGAAACAAAGTCCTCCCAGGCCCCCACCCCCTGCTTGGAATCACATCAGTCTGGATCAGACACAGGTGAGATATGGTCACCACTCTTCCCAGGTAAATACTTCCCAAAGAAAAGGCAAATCCTTCCATGAAGAAGCAATGCCAGACCTTGCTGAGAATTGTCTCTGTCCCTGGAAGCAGTGAATACAACACTAAAAAGGCAGTGTGGTGTTTGCCTGAGCAGCACGGACACTATAAACAGTTGATGTGGCCATAAACCAAAGGATCAGAAAATGGAAACATTCACATGAGACTGAAAGTGAACGGTGGCCGGTGGTAATGTCCTGGTGTGAATGTAGCTGCTAAAATATTTGTCTCTTCTACCTGATCTTACTGAGAAAAAGGGATAAAAGCAGTAACAAAAATGTAGCTTTTCTATTGCCCCATCTATCCGAGGACATGCAGGATAAAGGCATTGCTACTGTATTGGTTTCTTTACAGATTAACACAAGTTTAGGGGCTTAAAATAACGCCACCCTTCTGGGCTAAGATCAGGATATTAGCAGGTGGGGAGACTTTCTAGAAGCCCTGGAGAGAACCCCCTTTCTTGTATTTTCAGCCTCTCAAGGCCCCCCATTCCTCACCTGTGATCCCTTCTTCACCCAGAAGCCTGCAAGGAAGCCAGAAAGAACCCTTTCCATATCACACCCCTGTCTTTCTGCTGGGTCTTCTTCCATGTCCGTAGGGAAACACGTCCTTAGGTTGGCCCCACCCAGACCACTGAGCCACCTGGGGGCACATGGACTCCCAGGTAACAGAAATAGTGAATTTGGGATTTATACAGATCACTCAGGCAGAGGAGCAGCAGAGCCCAAGAGCAGAGTGCAAGCAGGAGAGAACTTGGCAGCTAGAAGGTGAGCAAAGTGCACTACCCCATGGCCCCAGCTGGTTCAGATCAATAGTTTCCCAATTGCGAGAGATGTATTGGCGTGAGAAATGTTTTACCTTCACTCACTCCTTTTCTACTACTCTTCCTTGCTTTCCAGAGTTCTAGGTTTTTGGTCTGTATCATTTTCCTTTTCTCTGAATATCTTAACATTCCTTACAAGGAAGGCCTAGTGGTCATAGATTCAGCTATTTCTATATCTCTATCTCTATCTCTATCTATCTTCTGTGGGTGAGGGCCAAGTTGGAAATCTGCCTGGTGGTGTTGAGGGAGATGAGTAGAATTTAGGAAGGGGACTGAGCAGAAGCACTCTGATGGGAGAACCAGGGGGCAGCCTGGACATGGGAAACCACAGCCTTTTGAAAGCCTGGCAAAGCCTGGCAGACTGTGCAGTGCCTGGAGCCCAGGTGTGAGAGGGCACAGCCAAATGATGAGTCTGGAAAACTAATCACAAGACAGATTACAAAGGGTCTGTCATTGCCAAGCTCCAGGCTTGGATTTAGTCCTGAAGGTAACAGGGAGTCATTCATCAAACAACATTCAGCTCATCATGTGAAGTTGAAAACGGGGGAGAGGGGAGGAAAACGGCTGCCAGTGATGATCAACTGTCAAAAGATCAGCAGGATTAGATGCTCCAAACATGCCATGTGTGTCCTTCTGTCAAGTAAAGTGACTTCAAAGCAACATGGCAGTCAGGAGTGAATTTATCTGCTAATTCACAGTCACAGTGACTTTTAGAACAGCATGCTGTGGTCCTGTGAGAAGAGCATCCAAGTTCAATCACAGGCAACTAAAATATTTGAAATAATTCATGTCACTTCCTAAGCCCTTCAGCTTTGAGGAATTGCTGTGCATACCTCCATCACCACTGGCACATCACTCTGGGAATTATTATTTGGAGTGCACACTAGGGAAACCTACAAGCAGTATTTGAATTTATGTCAGCCCATCTTATAATAACTAGCATTTCCCCTTTTAGGACGATCTATTTGAATGTCTCTCGAGCTTAAAATAAGTCCAAAATTGAGGTGCACGTCTATAATGTTAAATGGTCAGTAAATGCCTGATATGGATCAAATCTAGTGCCTCAAGCAACATTAGTTCACTTTTTTTACATTATAAATGGAAATAAGAATTTACATTTGAGATAGACAGAAAAGTTTTGAACCCAGGCTCTGTCTCTTACTTGCAATATGACCTTGAGGATGCCAATTGTGTTTTTTTTTTAATTTTTTTAAAAAATATATTTTATCAATTTTTTACAGAGAGGAAGGGAGAGGGATAGAGAGTTAGAAACATCGATGAGAGAGAAACATTGATCAGCTGCCTCCTGCACACCCCCTACTGGGGATGTGCCCGCAACCAAGGTACATGCCCTTGACCGGAATCGAACCTGGGACCTTTTAGTCCACAGGCTGACGGTCTATCCACTGAGTCAAACTGGTTAGGGCAAGGATGCCAGTTTTTATTAGCTTTAATTTCTTGATATGAGAAAGGAACAAATGCAAAGATCCCTGATCAAATAATAGGGATGCTATAAATCCGTACTTCACTAAATGTGTCTTGAAGGACAGACACTATTAGAGACTCTAGACATAGTCTAGATGGACATTAAGTGTAGTATTGTGATGTCAAGAGAAAATTTATTGAAGAAAGAGAAATCACATACATACCGTTACAACAAAATGCCTCACTAGTTCTTTTTTAATTTATGCCTACTTACTAAGATCATACTGTTATGAGAGAAAATGGATTAAGAAGCTGCTAAACCACTGACTACAATTTTAAGTGGCTGAAGAGCTACTACAAAAGAAGACAAAGAAATCGTTAGTCTTAGACAAGTTACTGTTGTCACTGCAAAACAGAACTGGATAGATTGGATCTTGCCATGAGCGACTACTTTCCCGGAGCCAATGCCCCCCCATGAGGTGAATCACACACTGCAGGGCACAGACCAGGGAACTGTTTCTTAGGCACTGGCCGGAACCCTGGAAGAAAAAATTGCTGTGTGCTATTGAATTTGTCTGTGTCCCAGACAAATTGTTTCCTGGGGGATTAATGAAACAAAAGACACTTGTATGTGTACTGCCTTTTTCCTTATAAAATGACCTAGAGGTTGATATTTGCTTAATAAACAATACAAGAAATGCACAGAAAACATGTATTTGGCAAGACTACAGGATTGATACTCTTGCCTATGAAAACAACACAAAGAACCTTCAGAAACTGATGTGCAATTTAAGATAAACTGGAGAATTAATTTTGCAATCACATTTTAATTATCAAAAAAGTATATGCGAAGTTACCCAATGGACAAATATTAGGAATGTGATAATCAGACTTCTGAAATATGACATACAACAAAAATTGAACCTATATTTAAACTCCTTTTCTTCTGATTAATATGTACTCATGAAATATTACTACTTTATCTCCACCTTGATAAGAAGCTCTTGATATAGTTGATGAATTTTTGCGAAAGCTCAGATAATAACTCATTATTACTGTTCTTACTGTCAACATCGCTTTAGAATGTTTTGTCATTGTAACAGCCCTCTGGGGTCCATCCAGATGAATTTCCTTCAAGTCCAGACGAATTTCCTCCATTATGCATGGAACGAACATGGAAACCATTCTTCTGCATCTGAAAATTCTTATTGACATGTTTGAAAAATTTTAGTATGAAGAATAGAAGTCAATTTCTATTCCTATTTTGTTTGGATTATCTTAGCCTTTAACATTTTCTTGTATGCCCAATCAACCATAATTCTGCAACTATCTTCATATCAATGACCAAAAAACAATTTAATTGAAAAACTGTGGAATCTTGAAGATTTAGCACTGACACTCAGAAATCCAAGATTTTACTTCCTCTCTGAGAAAAAGAATTATTTTACTCATGTATAATGTGATTACTCTTTCATCTATTCATCCAATTTTAAAGCAGCCCTATAATAAATCTGGAGCCTTCTGTGTACCAAAAAGTGGACTGAATTTGGAGGACCTAACGAAGAAAAAGCCGTGATAACTTCCCTTAATATTTTTATAATTCATTAAAGAAAATCTTAAACTTTTTATTGTTAATTCCAAATTCATATTTTTTTTATGTACAATTGATCCTTTTCTGGATTTTCAGTCATATTAACATTATTAATAGTAATAACTTACATATTATATAATCACACTTTTAGTAATTATAGTAATTAAACTTAAGTTTTAAAACATGCATTAAACACAAAATAATTACTAAATGAATATTTTATTTTTTATTGATTTTTAGAGAGAAAGAGAGAGAGAGAGAGAGACATCAATTTGTTGTTCTACCCATTGGTGAATTTATTGGTTAATCTTGTATGCGCCCTGACTGAGGATGGAACTTATAAACTTGGCATATTGGGATGATGCTCTAACCAACTCAACTACCCAGCCAGGGCCCCTAAATGAATATTTTAAAACACAATTTATTTATCCATGTGATAAAAGTTTGTTTTTATAAAATACTAGAGGCCTGGTGCACAAATTTGTGCACGGGTGGGGTCCCTGAGGGTGGCCTGCAGAGATCAGGCCCCAGCTCGCACACGTAGCCTTGCAGCCCCAGCTTGCACCCCCAGCCTCATAGCTCCACCTAGCACCGCATCTTGGCCTAGCCCAGACCCCTCACTTGCTCCACCATCCTGCCTGTGGGGTGATTGATCAGGGCTGGGTGCGCCCATTGATTGCTCTCTGTGGGGCAATCGGCAGGATGATTAAGCCTGCTTGCACCTGCCTTGGCCAGGCGCCACCTGCTCACCATCTCCCTGTGGTCCCACTCTCATTGGGGCCCATCGTGGCCGGCAGCGCCTCCACTGCCACACATTGCCAACGCTGATGCCCGCCGTGTCCAGCACTGCTCCCTGGTGGTCAGCACACATCATAGTGAGTAGTCAAACTCCTAGTCAAGGGGACAATTTGCATATTAAGATTTTATTATATAAGATCATCGCTAAGATTTTAAAATTTAAAAATGAATGAATATTTTATTATCTTATAAAATATAAATGATGAAAATGTGGTTCTTTCAGTACTCAGTGCGATTTGACCACTGAGAGCCACACATTTTGAACAGCCCCTTCAAAAAATAACTATGAACACAAGTACCATCTTTGAGCTGCTGACATTTGAACAGATATTGAAGTAATGAGGAATTAGTTAATAGGCCTTTCATGTGGATTTCACTTTGTCCTCAGGAAGATGATATTCCTGGACCAAAGCCATCTCAGGTGGGCAAAAAGCCAGCATCAGGTGGGATCCTTCTCGGGGAGAAACATTTTTTAGACACACAATAATTTTATTTTTAATCTTACTAAGTGGTAGTTACTAGCAAACATATTTGGGTAAAAAGCACAAAAGAGGCAGAGCTCCGTCCTCCTTCCTAGGAAAGGAGGTTCAACGAGAGTATTGTCCAAAACAGAGTTAGGTAGAAAGCAAAGATTTGACAAAAGAAAAAAGACACATGAGACCTGAGATCGTGTTGTGCAAACCTGAGTTTCATATACGCAGAAAAAGAAAATGTAGCAGAAATCATAGTACAGGAGAATATGGAAATAGCTCTAATTACCAAAATCTAAGTCATTTATACACTATTAAAGAATATAACATATCAGCAGCAAGTCTTGCATTAGATACTAAGTTAAACAATGAATGTAAACATCTATATATTAAAAACCACCAAACATTTGTTGCATAAAGAACAGATTGAAGATTAATTTTAATGCACTTATTTATTTATTGTACACTCAGTTTCTTGTTTTGTTTTGTTTTACTTTCAACATTATTCTGTATTGGTTTCAGATATGCAGCATAGTGGTTAGAAAATTATGTACTTTACAAAGTGGTCCACCCAACTGGCCCCATGCATAATTTTTAGGATATTACTGACTATATTCCATATGCTATAATTTATTTTTTACTTTATCTTTGACACTGTTACAGTTGACTCCATTTGCCTCTCTTTGGCCCACTTCCACCTGTAGCTCTAGGTTATCACACTTCCATGGTACCTGGCCCTCAGTAGCCTGCTGAGTGCCCCTGGGTGTCTACGAGTGAATTAAATCATTCAAAATGGCCAAATGAATATGTAGTCAACTTTTTTGAAGTTTTATATTTAACATATCTTTAAAATTACATTTGAATATCTATCATACATATGCATATATATATATATATATATATATATATATATATATATATATACTAGAGGCCTGGTGCACGAAATTTGTGCACTGGGCGGGGGTTCCCTTAGCCCAATCTCAACCCTCTCCAATCTGGGATCCCTCGGGGGATGTCCGACTGCTGGTATAGGGATCGGGCCTAAACCGGCAGTCAGACATCTCTCACAATTTGGGACTACTGGCTCCCAACCAATCATCTGACTGCCTGTCTGATTGCCCCTAACCGCTTCTGCCTGCCAACCGGATAACCTCCTAATCATTCTCCTGCCAGCCTGATCGATGCCTAACTATTCCCTGCCACCTGATCACCCCTAACTGCCCTCCCCTGCATAGTCCCTCTTTATTAGATAGGGTTTTTTCTTTAGCATATTGGACACTTTACCTGCCGTGGTCTTG
>PVJC01032801.1:0-19715 GCA_004026665.1 Murina feae
CAGCTGCCCTCCCCTGCAGGACTGGGTCCCTCCCAACTGCCCTCTCCTGCAGGCTTGGGTCCCCCCAACTGCCCTCCCCTGCAGGCCTGGGTACCCCCCCAGCTGCCCTCCCTTGTAGGCCTGGGTTCCTCCCAATTACCATTTCTTGCTGGCCATCTCATGGTGGCCATCTTTGACCACATGGGGAAAGCCATCTTTGACCACATAGGGGCAGCCATCTTGTGATGGTCAATTTGCATATTACTCTTTTTTTTTTTTTTTCTTCTATGTGGGATGGTTGATCTTGAGCCTGCAGGGAGCAAGCTGGCTCCAGACTTCTCCAAGTCCACGTTTCTGTGCCTCCAATTCTTATGTGTCCAAAGACAGGGAACCACAGACACGCCTTTGTAGGAGGGTCATATTACTCTTTTATTTGATAGAATATAGTCTAGCCTGGGCCTTGGCCAGTTAATCAATGTACTCCTAAAGGCAGTAAACTCCCCTTGAATTCTGCCCTCTTTAGTATTTTGCTTAATAGAATACACTTTTGAATGAGCTTTACTATGTTGAGCTCTCTCTTATTTACTACCCAAAGCCACTTACCTCAGACTATTGAATTCAGCCTAATATTCCACATTTATTTCACTCTCAGCAGTCAGGGAAGATCTTGACCTTTCATTCAGTCTTTCTTTTTTTTTTTTTTTTTAGATTCTATGTCTTTAATTGAAGCAATAAATTCAGCACCTTCTTTGAGAATTATCTGCTATAAATCATGATCCTCATAATTGGATTTGAAATCTTTCAGACTAGGATATAGAGAGGGAATTCACCAAGGTGTTTAACGAGTAGGGAGTGGGAGGGGAGTGGTCCCTTCACCAATCAAACTGATGATTAGCTGTCAAACTCTTAATGGAAAAAGTCCATGCATGTATTTTTTTTGTCACTACATTTTAAAAAGGTGAAGAAACAAATCCTCCCAAATAATATGTCATTTCCTCACCTGTCTTTTTAAGTTTCATCTTCATGTTTCCTTTCTGTTGCAAGGTGTGGGCTTTTTTCCCTTGTTATGCAGTTCCTCTGTACAGTAACTGAAATAGTTAAGTCCCTGCCTGTTGAATATCCCCCTGGCTTCCCAAGAGCGAGCTTTTACAAGACATCCACGATTGAGAAGCCCACCCTATCACCATATTAATCAATATTCCTGTCAATAATATTAACTTTGTCTCTAGGATCATCATAAAGACAGTATAAAATCACTTATATTGCTAACATTTCAACCACTTAGGGCTGATTCAGTTTGTGTGTGGGAAAAGATAAGGCAGTTGCTTCTCTGAGTAGATGTGACAATAGTTGTGTTTATCTACTGCTGCAAATTAGCTGGAATATGCCTGAAAACTCCTACCTATACAAATTTGCTCTCTGTTGAGGATCTATCCGCTCAACTAATCTATCCCATTTAATAGAATGGAAAATTACTGATGTGTCTTCTGAATATTACTTATAATAATATATGCCTGCATAACTAACCAGGTTTCTGCCAATATCCTATATAATAAAAGCCTAATATGCAAATTGTCCCCTTGACCGAGAGTTCGACCATGGGGCAGGGCTGGCTAGCCAACTGCCTGTGGTCCCTCTCCCTGGTCAGCCCACCCTGGCTAATGGCAGCAGGTGGCCTGGGAAAGAGAGGCCCTGGCCAGCAGCCAGCAGCCGGTAGGGAAGCCTAACTGTGCACAGATTTTGTGCACTGGGCCTCTATAAAAGTCATTCTATAAAAGTATCCAGCTACTTAAAAGAATACTCTCCTTAGCATCCAACTAGCTGCACAGCTAATAGATTACCTTACAGATAATAGATTACCTTAAGTGTGTTACTTTGTTAGTATCACATCGTTCCACAGCCATAACGTTTCTTAAGCCAGAAAATTAACAGAGTTTTCCAGTGACAGGGAAAACTAGTTTCATATACATATTTTTCATCCACTGTCTTCAATTCTTCTTTTAGCTTTTTAGACCAACTAGAACTATTAGTAATAACACACAAATATAAATTCTACCATCTATCCTTCAGTCTTTTACTGCATAATAATTATATTTAGCCAGTTCTACTAGATATATTTTCTCCAGATTCCACAGATATGATTTTCCGCATGCATTTACCCCATCATTTTCCTCACACAAAGTATGGTTATGTAGAATTCTATTGTCAGAGTCTCATTACATTCTTTTTATTCCCAACTTTTCTTCTTAAAGTGCCCTAACCAGTATGATGTATGAATCTGTAAAGCACTTCTATTCACAATGCCAATGAAGACTAACATAAAATTCAGTTGTCAGGTCTGACTTACACAAATCAGAGACAACTTGCTGTGTTAAATTTTAATAATCTGAAAGATACAACCATTCAAGAAGCAAAGGCAAAGGTGGGAGTGATCTGGCACATTCTGCAAAGTTCCTTGGTATGCTAGTCTTGTATTAAACACATTGCATCTGGTCTAGTGTGACACACAAGGTCACTAACTGTAACTTGGGAGTCATCTTACTCAACAGGGGGAGTTTGACTTATGAAGAACCTTTGTTTTATTCCCAGATGATTGCAGGGCTTGTGTGACATTTTCCAGGGAGTCATGCCTCATAAATCCATAGTTTCTAGGTTTGTTTACAACAAGTAATCCTAAAGCATGGTCATTCTACTAAGACCAATCCATAGATAGTACTCTCCTCTTAGCAAATATCAGAGTTTATTTATCAGAAGATCAAGATCTATTTACAAAAAAAAAAAAAATAAGACAAAGACATCAGTTTTCTTTCTCTAAAATAACTTTGTCCGACAACTTTCCCTTATTATTTGGAGAAACATGGATTCTAAGCCAGTGGCTTAATTTCTTTTCCTACAACCCAGGATGGATTTATGCTATTAGATCACTTTACAATCTAGACTTTATATTAGAACATTGATGAAAAATAAGTTTGATCTAAGATCTCTGAATTCAAAATGATGTATTTTACATATAAGCTAAACAGTATATGTTCAAGTATAGATACTCTTTTTTAATTGTTTCACATAAAATTTGGTTTTATATCAGGATTTATACTCTATTTCATTGGTCTTAATATTAATCAGGAGCCAATACCAAAACATGTTTTATTATGCAGTTTATAAGTCTGTTCAGGTAGCTGTAACAAAATACCACATTCTTGATGGCTTAAAGAATAAATTAATATATAACAGTTTTAGAGGCTGTGAAGTCCAAGATAAAGGCACCAGGTAATGTAGTTTTTGCTGAGAGGTTTCTGTGTCATTTGTAGATGGACGTCTTCTTGCTGTGTTCCCACAAAGCCCTTCCTTAGCATGTATGCACATGAGAAAAGTGGTGGAGGTGGGCAAGAGCATGCCAGCTCTCCTTCCTGCCTCTTCTTATAAGGATGCTAACCCTACCCAATAAAGATCTTATTCTTGTGATCTAATTTAACCTTAATTTCTTTCTTAAAGTTCCTAACTCCAAATACAGTTACATTGGGAGTTTCAATATATAAATTTTATGGGAACACAAACATTTAATTCATAATTCAGGATCTTTATCACATGCATATATTTTATTATCAAGTAGAATTTATTCTATAGCATATTATTTTAAATATTATTTTCCCATTTATCCTTTTTATATTCCTATATAAATACTAGAATAAATTCCTCTCTTGCACACACATGCAAAAAAATTAATATGAAGTAATATTTCACATGTCTATATGCTTATATTTATACTAGAGGCCCAGTGCATGAAATTCATGCATGAGAAGGGGTCCCTCAGCCTGACCTGCACCCTCTCCAATCTGGGAGCCTCAGGGAGGTCCTACTGACAGCTTAGGCCCACTCCCCATGGTTCTCTGCTCTCTGGGGGGCCTGCCTGCTCCACACCACAGTGATGTGCAAGCAGGCCCTGCTGGATGCTGTCTGCAGACCATGTTTGCCTGCTCCCAGGTCTCTGGGTGCTGCCTGTGGGCCATTCTTGCCTGCTGGGCTTGCATTGCTAGGGTGACACTGCCAGCATCCTGGCCCGGCTTCTATGGGCATGACCATCTTTGTCATGGAGTGATGGTTAATTCGCATGTTACTTTTTATTAGATAGGATTAGCAATCATATTTACATGTGTGTGTATTTTAATAGAAAGTACAGCTTGTTTTCCAGAAACACTTAGGTCAATAAAATAAAAACAAATGGGAAATGTTCTTTTAGAAAATGTTAATGAATATAATGTATATCAGAATGCATGAGACATAATTAAGGTAGAGTCGTGGTAAGTATTCATACAAACAAAATGAAAGAATAAAAATTAAATGAATTAACAACTTCAAAAACATATAAAATTTCAACAAAGTAAACCAAAAAACAAAGTAAAAAATGGTAATTACATAAAAAGTAAAAAAGAAAAGTGACCTAAAACACCCATAAAACAGAGCTGTTAAATGAATGAAAATGCTAATTATGTTAAAAATATATATATACAACATTCACAAACCATTCACTAAATTAAATGAAAATGATTATAAATAAAAGAAAGTATAGAGGATAAGTGTTAGAATGATAATGATTTAATATAGTTATACATTATATTTTCAAATCTTCATGAAATATTTTTCAAAATATCTTACATTTATAATTCCCTAGAAAAAAAAATAATTTTTATAAGTGGCCCCAAAGATCACATTTTTAAACAGATCGATCAGTTGAAGGTCTGAAGAGAACAAAAAGGCTGATCCTCCCGCATGCAAGAGGGACCTCCTGCTGCCTGTGTGCCTGGGATGGGACTTTGCATTGGCTCCTCTCGGAGCTCATGCCTGCTGGCTTTCAGATGTGAACTTATGCCTTTGGCGCCCTGGGTCTCCAGCTAGGCAGCTGAATTCCTGGAGCTTTACAACCTTCCCGATCAATGGAATCAATACCTTAAATACAGTAAATATATTGTTGGTTCCATCTCTCTATAAAATCCGGAGTGATGCTCATTTTGGAGGTGAAAAGTGCGTGCTGCTATAACGAATACCTAAACACGAAGTGGCTTTGGAATTAGGTAACTGGTAGAGGCTAGCAGAATTTTGAGGTGCATGTAGGTAATATGGACATGATAGATAATTAGGGCGGGATCCTAGAAGTGAGGAACGCCGCGTTGGAAAATGGAGGAAAGGTCCCCGGTGGTTTCAGGGGAGCAGGGTGATTCTGCCCAGTGCGCAGGGGCAGGGCAACCCACAGGGCCCTGAGGATGACTCTGTCTTTGCAGTCAGCCTGCAGGAGAGAGTTTCAACCTGAAGAGGAATATTCTCAAACCTTAAGATCTACTGGAATTTACTTTGCTACACCTGACACTGGCCTGGGATCCACCCCCTCTTCCTTTAGGAATTGGAAGGTGTATCTTATTTCTGTTCACCATGTATTTTGGAAGTACACAACTTGTTTGGTTTCACATAGTCACACCTGGGGAGAAAAATGGTCTTAGGATCAATAATACTTTGAGTCTCATTCACACCTGATTTATATGGAACTTGTTAGAGTTGGCGCTGTTTATGGAGCTGTTGGGATGGAATAAATGTATGTTGCATGCAAGAAGGACATGTATGTTGAGGGCTCAGGGATTATATTTCCCCCTAAAATTTATAATGCTGAAGCCCTAATGCCCCTACCCATGTGACCTTATTGGAGATCAGGCTTTTAAGGAAATAATGAAGATTAAATGAGGTCATTTTGAGGTCTGGTCTGATATAACAGGTGCCTTTATTAAAAGAGAAAGATCTCACTTTTTATTTCTAGTTTGACCCAGTCATTTTTTAGTAGTATGTTGTTTAATCTCCAAATATTTTCAGGTTCCTTTACTTTCTTTTTGCAGTTGATTTCTAATTTCGGAGTATTGTGATCAGAGAATATCCTTGGTATGCTTTTAACATTCTTAAATTTGTTGAGGCTAGTTTTGTGACCCAATATGTGGTTTATCCTTGAGAAAATTTCATGTGCACTGGAAAAGAATGTATAATATGATGCTCTGGGATAAAAAGCTCTGTAAATGTCAATTATGTCCATTTTGTCTAATGTGTCATGTAAGACCGATATTTCTTTATTGATTTTCTGTTTGGATGATCTATCTAGAGCTGTCAATGGAGTATTTAGGTCTGCTACTATAATTGTAGTCTTGTCAGTTACTCCATTTATTTCTGTTTTTCCCTATATACAAAAATTAATTCAAAATGAGTCAAAGACCTAAATATAAGTTCTGACACAATACTTTACACAGAAGAAATAATAGATACTAAATTCATAGACACAGGTCTTATAGAGGATTTTATGAATTTGACCCCAAAGGCAAAGGTAGTAAAGGGAAAAAATAATGGGATTATATCAAACTAAAAAGCTTCTGCACAACAAAATAATGGGATTATATCAAACTAAAAAGCTTCTGCACAACAAAATAAACCACCAACAAAACAAAAAGGCCACCAATGAATGGGAGATTATATTTTCAAGGGATTAATATCCAAAATATATAAATAACTCACACAATTCAACAAACAAACAATCAATCCATTTAAAAAAATGGGCAGAGGACCTGAACAGACACTTCTCTCAACAAGACATAGTGGCCAACAACTATATGCAAAGTGTTCAAACTCACTAGCTATTAGGGAAATGCAAATTGAAACTACAATGCTATATCACCTCACACCTGTTGAAATGGCTATTATAAATAAGAAAAATAATAGCAAGTGTTGGTAGCAATGTAAATGTGTATATAGCCGCTATGGAAACGAGAATGGCAATTTCTCAAAACACGAAAAATAGAGCTACCATATGACCAACAGTCCTTCTTCTGTGTATCTACTCAAAAAACTAAAAAAAAAAAAAAAATACAGAAAAACAAAACAATACAAAGAGATACGTTCCTTAGATCACTCCTTTCTGCTGGTGAACGCCGCGGAGTAAGCATCTTTGGAATTTCCCCTGTTGCAATCATCATGTCTAAGTCTGAGTCTCACACAGAGCCAGAGCAGCTGCGGAAGCTTGTTATCGGAGGTTTGAGCTTTGAAAGAAGCAAAGAGAGTCTGAGGAACCATTCTGAGCAATGGGATGGTGTGGTGATGAGAGACTCAAACACCAAGAGGTGTTTGTCCAGAGGCTTTGGTTTGTCACCTGTGTCACTGTGGAGGTGGTGGGTGCAGCCATGAGTGCAAGGCCACATAAGGTGGACGGAAGAGCTGTGGAACCAAAGACAGCTGTCTCAAGAGAAGGTTCTCAAAGACCTGGTGCCCACTGAGCTATGAAAAAGATTTTTATCAGTGGTATTAAAGAAGACACTGAAGAACATCATAACCTAAGAGATGATTTTGAACAGTATGGGGAAATAGAAGTGATTGAAATCATGGCTGACTGAGGCAGTGGCAAAAAGAGAGGCTTTGCTCTTGTAACCTTTGATGACCATGACTCTGTAGACAAGATTGTCATTCAGAAATACCCTACTGTGAATGGCCACAACTGGGAAGTAAAGAAAGTCCTATCTAAGCAAGAGATGGCTAGAGCTTTGTCTAGCCAGAGGTCGAAGTGGTTCTGGAAATGTCGGAGGTGGTCGTGGAGGTGGTTTTGGTGGAAATGACAACTTTGGTCGCGGAGGAAAGTTCAGTGGTCAAGGTGTCTTAGGTGGCAGGCATGGTGGCGGTGGATATGGTGGCAGGGGGATGGCTATAATGGATTTGGTAATGATGGAAGCAGTTTTGGAGGTGGTGGAAGCCTCAGTGATTTTGGCAATTACAACAATCAATCTTCAAATGTTGGGCCTATGAAAGGAGGACACTTTGGAGGCAGAAGCTCTGGCCCTTATGGTGGTGGAAGTCAGTACTTTGCCAAACCACGAAACCAAGGTGGCTATGATGGTTCCAGCAGCAACAGTAGCTATGGCAGTGGCAGAAGGTTTTAATTACTGCCAGAAAACAAAGCTTAGTGGGAGAGGAGAGCCAGAGAAGCAACAGGGAAGCTACGGGTTACAACAGATTTGTGAACTCAGCCAAGCACAGTGGTGGCAGGGCCGAGCTGCTACAAAGAAGACATGTGTTAGACAATACTCATGTGAATGGGCAAAAAAATTCGAGGACTGTATTTGTGGCTAATTGTATAACAGGTTATTTTAGTTTCTGTTCTGTGGAAAGTGTAAAACATTCTAAACAAAGGGTTTTCATCTAGATGTAATCTATTGCTAAATGTCATAGTCTGATTATGGCACTGAATAAATGTGTCCTTTTTAAAAATGTGCTGTGTAAAGTTAGTTTGCTCTGAAGCCATCTTGGTAAATTACCCCAACAGTGTGGAGCTAGAATTCCTTCAGGGTGATGCCAGGTTCCTTTTGAGATTTATTTCTAACTTGCTTGGGCACAGAAGCCATTGTCTTCAGAAACTTTGGTGCAGTTGAATTGACAGTTACTGTGTTGTGACCTGGAGTTTACTATGAAAAGGGTCACCCAGGCAGAATTAAGGAGTTTATTTGGTTATTAATGATTATTGGCACATCCTATGCAATATATCTAAATTGAATTATGGTACCAGATAAAATTATAGATGGATATGAAGCTTGTGTATCTTCCATTATCATGTGTAATCAATAAACAATTTACTATCCTCTTGAAAAAAATTTATTTCCAGATGAACCACAAAAAAATTCAACTGGAGAGTCCTGAATTCCCAGGTTCTTCTCTCAGTGGTTTTGAAGAATGAAGCCACGGGTGAAAGGTGATGGGTGAAAAGTACAGAAACTTTATTTCAGGCAGACGCTTCCTCTAAAACCTAATTCTAAATCCTAAGCCTGAGACTCTGTCCCTCCTGGATGGACAGAGGGGCCCCTGAGAAGGGTGACTGTTGCCCTGTTTGCCTTGAGGCATTAAATGGGCTACAGTGCTGTGTCTGAACCTGGCCCCTTCTTATCGGCCATTGTGCTGCATAGAGTTAGTTTTCAAAGCTCAAAGCCCATGTGGATCCTCCTACCTTATTTCCCCTTTCTCTCCCCCTGGTGCCTTCAAGTCTCTATTATGTATTTCTTCCCATGGACTATTTTCATTCCTAAAATTTCCTAAGCCTACCTAATTAAGCTAGTTAGCTACCTCTTTCACCTCTATGTTCATTGCAGCACTATTCACAATGGCCAAGATATGGAAACAACCAAAGTGTCCTTTGATTGGATAAAAAAAATGTGGTACATATATACATTGTAATACTACTCAGCCATAAAAAGATAAAATACTACCACTTGTGACAATGTGGATGGACCTTGAGAATATTTTGCTAGGCCAATGAGTCAGTCAGAAAAAGCTAAGAATAACATGATTTCTCTCATAAATGGGATATAAAAGTGAAACTCACAGACACAACAGTGTGGTGGTTGCCAGAGGGAAGTGCGTTGGCGGGGGAGGGTAGAAGGTGAAGGGAGTGTACAGTGACAGAACATGATTTGACTTTGGGTGGTGGGTGCACAATGCAATTTACAGATGATGTATCATGGTAATCTACACTAATCTACACTTGGAAACCTATATAATCTTATTAACAAATGTCACTCCAATAAATTTAATAAAAACAGAATTATAAAAATGAGAGAGAGAAAGAGACACCACAGTCCTCTCTCTTGGATGAAAAAGAGGCACATACTAACTTGACTAACTCAGGGAATGAAGGCCTGCTTGTTTGCCTTGCAAACTCAAGAGACCTAAAGTAACCACAAAGGATGGTCTGAAATTAAAAAGCTCTCATTGAAAAGCAGTTTATAGTGGGTAGTCCTGTCTTAGGCCGGTATGTTCCTTGACAATGATCAACTTTGATCTTTACTGAGCCTATCATCATTTTGCATCTAAGATAACATACTTATGAAATGTTACAGTAACTTGCAACATCCCTTTTTCCGGACCCCACAGGGCACAACCAAATGTGCTTGAGCTCCAGGATGGAGACTACAAATTCCTTCATTGTTATTGTTATCATGTTAATTGTTGACTGTTAATTACCCTGTACCTACCTAAGTAAAAGAAGTATGTGTCTATCATTTCACTTTTTATCCAATCTCAGAGGATTCCCAGCTTGCTTTGTTTTCTCCTGATTCCCTAATCTATCTGCAGTGGATTTCATGTAACCTACTATGTCTCCTCCTTTGATTGTAATGTATAAAACAAAGTGAAAAACTGCCATTCTCAGGAGCACTCTCCCAATACGTTGAGATTCTGCTTCCAGGCAATTGTGGATAGTTTGATTAAAAACAAAAACAAAAAAACTCACAAATATTCCTTACAGGTTTGAAAGTTGTTTTTTGTTAATATCTCCATGTGCCCAACAAGGAAAGGCTATGTGAGGACACAGGGAGAAGGCAGGTGGCTGCCTACAAATCAGAAAGAGAGCTCTTACTAGAAACCAGTTGGCTAGCCCCTTGATTTTGGACTCCCTAGTCTCTAGAATTTCAGAAACATATATCTGTTGCTTAAGCTATCCAGTCTATGGTATTTTGTTAGCCTGAGTAAATTAAGGCAATGGGTTTCATAGCCACATGAACCCCCTCCCCTGGTCTAAGAAACTTCTGACTAGGTATATTACAGCAATGGTGAGGAATAAAAAACCTACCAAAAAACACCAGTCACCCACAGAGATTTTTAAAAGCCCCAAATACCAAATACCACTAGGAATTGCTACTTACATTACTAGCTAACTCTAACAAGCGCTGTCACAGTTAGTTTCACAAGTTGCCTGGAACTCCTGTCTCTAGGACACTTTGACAGCTGATGGCGACACTGCTGGTAGGCCTGAGTATCTTCATCAGGAAATGTTCGGGTCCAGCGTGTCTACATCTGGGAAGGGGCACTGCTGTCAAGCTCAGCCCTTAGGAAACAGCAGGACCTGTACCTGCACTTTTAGAAGTAAAGGGACTCAATGATGAAGGTATTAAGAAACCCTCGACATAATAAAACTGAAGAACTAGAGAGTGTTTAACTTGGAAATTTTCACATTTTGGTGATATGGTAAGTCCATTTAAATATCTGAAGCCATCCATCACAAAGAAGGTATTCACTGTGTTCTATGGTGTCTCAGGAGATAAAATTAGAATAGATGGGTGAAAGCTTCAGGAAGGCAAATAATGATACATCATAAAAAACTTTTTTAAAACTTTTAGAACTATCCAAAGGTAGACTAGAACAGCAATGACTTTTTTTTAACTTGTTAGTTTGAAATAATTTTAGATTTACAGAGTATTTGCCAAAATGTGCAGTGTTCCAAAGTCCTTCATCCAGATTTCCTATTGTTAACATCGTACAGAACCATACAATAATAATGATCAAAACCAAAATAATAATATTGATAGAATACTATAAACTAAGCTACACAATTTATTTTTATTTCACCAGATTTTTCCATTGAAGTATTTTTTTTCCTGTTCCAGAACCTAATTTAGGATTATGTTTTCACTAGAAACCCAGTGCATGAAATTCATGCACTGGGGGTTGGGGGTGTCCCTCAGCTCAGCCTGCACCCTTTCCAATCTGGAACCCCTCAGGAGATGTCCGACTGCCCTCAGAGATCTGGCCTAAACGGGCAGTCAGACATCCCTCTCACAATCAGGGACTGTTGGCTCCTAACCACTCACTTGCCTGCCCACATGATTGCCCCTAATCACCTATGCCTACCAACCTGATCACCCCATAGCTGCCCCCCTACTGGCCTGATTACCCCCAACCACCCTCCCCTGCAAGCCTTGCCCCCCCATCTGCCCTCCCCTGCAGGCCTGGTCCCTCTCAACTTTCCTCCACTATTGGCCTGATCACCCACAACTGCCCTCCCCTGCTGGCCATCTTGTGTCCACATGGAGGTGGCCATCTTTGACCACATGGGGGTGGCCATCTTGTGTGTTGGAGTGATGGTCAATTTGCATATTACTTCTTTATTATATAGCATGACCCAATGACTTTTAATATCTATTAAACCTTGCTACTTTATAACTAAAGGCATGAATTAAAATTGTATCACCATGTTTGTTATAATAATAACACATTAGTTACTCACAACTATTTTGTGATAAAGCAAGTCAAAATTCATTTTGATGGATCAGCTTAGAATTTTGATAGAATGGCATATAATATGATTAAAAAAGATATTGACAAGAATGTACTTATGCAGCACCCTCCAAGATGCCCTGTTTTTGATGATACTCTAGGCAGGGGCTGGGAGGAAGTGGGTTAAGGTGGGAGGGGGTGTGGGGGACATCTGTAATATTGTCAACATTAAAATAAAATAAAGTTAAACTAAATTAAATCAATTAAATTAAAAAATAAACAGATGAAACTTATTTGAAATAATAATAATAGAAAGTATTTATACACAAAATTTTGAAGGCTCCAGTACAAACCTCTAGAAATGGGTCTTTAACTATTAACTTCATGCTTCTCAATGATTATAAAAGTGTTTCTCCCTTCTACTTAAACATCTAGTCAAGCTAACTACATCTCATTCATGTAATCATGAGTGATATGGATACATGGGGGAAACAGGTAATGAGGTAGGTTTAGCTCATGGCCACAGTTTATTGACCCCCCTAATTTAATACAAATAAATTACTAAATAATAATACCCCTAAAGAAAAATCCCTGTATCTATGCATTATTTTCAAAATTATTTTAGATTCAAATGTGTTTCAAGGATTTAGAGTTAGAAAGTAAAGAAAGTGGTGATATCTGAGATGTATTTACATATAAATCTCCTTCTACAATACCTTATTGATTACACTTTGAGAGAAACTTACAGTTGTGTGGAGGGAAATGATTGAGTTAAATTCTTTTTTTTTTTTCATCATTTTGTAGGAGTGGAGTGGTAGAGATTGGGCTGAAAAACATTTATATTCACATAGCTTGAAGAAATTGAGTATTAGAAAACCTAGATAATTGTCTGTTATCAAAGAAAGACACAGGAGCCTGCCAGCATGGTTCAGTGGTTGAGTGTTGATCTCTAAACCCAAGGTAATGGTTCCATTCCCAGTCATGGCACATGCCTGTGTTATGGGCACAATCCCCGGTGTAGGGTGTGCAGGAGGCAGCCAATCAATAATTCCCTCTCATTATTGATGCTTCTATTTCTCTCTTCCTCTCCATTCCTCTCTAAAATTAATAAAAATATATTTAGAAAGAAAGAGAAAGAAAGAAAGAAAAAAAAGAAAGAATGAAAGAGAGAAAAAAAAGAAAAAGAAAGACACAGGACAATCAGAAAATAAGTCTTTGGAGAAACTGCTTTTACTGCTCTCTTGAACAATCAGTGGGTCCCAGAAATTTTAAAATATTCTAAATTAATTCATGCAGAAATGAAAGATTATTCACACAAAAAACACACAATGTTTTAGTTTTTTAAAATATTAATAAGATTTCCAATGGTAAATTGTAGATTAAAATAACAAATGTATATAATTGACACATAAAGTAATTAGTACCCTAGCCGGTTTAGCTCAGTGGACTGAATGATAGAATGTCAGCCTGCAGACTGAAGGGTCAGGGTTCAATTCAGGTCAAGGAAACATGCCTGGGTTGCAGGCCCAATCCTGGCCCTGGTCAGGGTGTGTGGAAGAGGCAACCAGTCGATGTGTCTCCCTCACATCCATGTTTTTCTCTCTGTGTCTCCCCCTCCCTTCAGTTTCATTTTGAGTGCATTGTTGGGGATAGAACAATGTGGGACAAGTGTGAAGACTTCTTCTGGCACTGATCTGGATACCAAGTTTTTCTCCCAAGAACAGATGGATTGGTGTCAGAAAAGGCAGTTCCGTTGTTTCCCCTGGTTCAGCAACAGCTAAGCTTTGGAATAATATGGAGATATGATGTTTATTTTGTGGTTGCTTATTAAAGGACTAAAATTTATGCTGGTTTGGAAAAACATGGTTATATGCAATGTAGGGTGATTTACCTGCTCTTTGTGAAACCTGTGTTCAGTTGCTTCTTTGTCCCATGTTCACTTGATTTTCAAACCTGATCTACAGTATGATATTGTACTTATTTATTCTATACAACATACAGAATTAAAGAGAAGGTGAGAGAAAATTTCAATGTTAGGGTTATCCTATATAATAAAAGGCTAATATGCAAATCAACTGAACAGTGGAATGACCAGTCGCTATGACTCACACTGACCACCCAGGGGCAGACACTCAATGCAGGAGCTGCCCCCTGGTGGTCAGTATGCTCCCACAGGGGAAGCACCACTCAGCCAGAAGCCAGATTCATGGCTGGCAAGTGCAGTAGCAGTGGCAGGAGCCTCTCTCGACTCTGTGGCAGTGCTAAGACTGTCTGACGGATGGTTTAGGCCTGTTGGGAGCAGCCTAAGCAATCAGTCAGACATCCCATGAGGGCTCTTGGACTGTCAGAGGGTGCAGCCAGGCTAAGGGATGCCCCCCCCCCCACCCTGAGTGCACAAATTTTATGCCCAGGCTTCTAGTCTACTCTAATAAAAGAGTAATATGGAAATTAACATCTCTCCAGGATGCCTAAGCTACGTCCACCAACCAAGCCATGCCCACCAGCCAATCAGAGGGGCCATATGCAAATTAACCCAGCCAAGATGGAGGCCAGCCAGCCACGGGGGACAGCACGCAGGTGGGGCTTGGCTGCTTCGCGGTCATCGGGACATGATTCTGCTTCCCAGTGGCGGGGGTGAGATTGGGGAGCAGGCAAGCGGGGCCAGGCTGGGATCCCTTGGCCTGGCCTGCATGCTCTCACAATCTGGAACCTCTTGGGGATGTTGGAGAGCCAGTTTAGCCTGCTTCTGGGTCACTGGTGGCCTGCTTCTGGGTCACCAGTGGCGAGATCGGGGAACAATTAAGCATGGCCGGCTGGCACCCAGCCCTGGCCACAGCTCACGGGACAGAACAACATGAAGGCAGGCCAGGAGCCTGAGAGATCAACACAGAGGGGTACCTGCTCCAAGTCTCCATGTGCACTGCTCCGAGCCTCAGATGCAGCTGGGGGCAGGCCCCCAGCAGGGATACACACACTCACTCACACATACACACAAAAGGCGCCTGCTCTGAGCCTCCGCAGTGCAGCTGGGGGCAGGTCCCCAGGGGACACACACACACACACACACACACACACACACACACACATGGTGCCTGCCCACACTGTGAGAGGGGGCAGGCTGGGCTGAGGACCTCCCCCCCCAACCCAGTGCACGAATTTCATGCACCGTGCCCCTAGTTTTTAATAAGATCACATCCTCACAGTCATTTCTGATGATATTAAGGATCTTCTTTGCCAAAGGTTTATTAGAAAATTATTTCTAGGTTAGAAAGTGTAGAAAGCCTTTTACATTGTCTTTATGGTATTAAGGAACAGGAAAGAAGGTAGATTTTTATTGGTATTGCTATAAACTGAAATTATGTTTGCTACCAACCCCACCCCCCACCCAAATTCATAGGTTGAGCCCTAATTTCCAATGTGAAAACATTAACAGATGTGCCTTTGGGAAATAGGTTTAGATGAATTCATGAGAGTAGAACTCTCAGAATGGAATTAATACCCTTGTACAAAAATATAGGAGAAAGATCTCTCTGATATGAGTAAACACTAAGAATACTAAGAATACTCTAATATTCAAGTCAAGAGGAGAGCTCTCACCAGGGATCAAAATGGCCTACATCTTGCTCTTAGACTTTCCAGGCTCCAGTGCTGTGAGAAGTAAATGTCTATTTAAGCCACTGTCTCTATGGTTATTTGTTTTAGCAGCTTGGGCTCTTCTGATAGGTATATAACAATTCTTAACTTTCTTTTTAATAGCCATGAATTGCAGAATCTTCATCTACTGGCATTTTGAAACATTTAATTTTTCAAATATGTGAATTCTACTTTCTTTCTCACCTCCTCAACCATCCTTATAAATAAGCCAAAGACTAACAAAAGTCAAAATATCAAATGACTATGGGGGATGTAAGTAAAATCTTTCTATTTAAAATATTGATAACTACATCAAAGTGTATTTATGAGATGAAATCAGCCTGTGGGCTAATATGATTTTTTGAGCTTAAAGTATCATTTAGAGAACATGCTTTTATAAACTTTTAATCCTTTATACCAATTTCAGCCTTCAAAATGTAAGAATATAGTGTTAAAATTTGAACATATATGTTTATAGATGCACATCCTATCTAATAAAGAGGGAATATGCAAATTAACCATCGTGCCATCACAAAGATGGTGGTGCCCATAGCCACAAGATGGTGGCACCCAGTCCCCTCAGCCCTGCCAGTCACACAGTCCTTTCAGCCCAGCCAGGAAGGTGGGAAGCATATTGTTTAGCTGGACCTGCCCTCAGCCCGCTAGTCGCCCAGGACTGGCCTAAGGCACAGGCAAGACTTGGATGGCAGTTGCCCAGCTGCCCGAGGCCACCTGAGGCTCAGGTAACCAGGGCCGGCCAAGGCTTGTGATGCTGGCAGTGGCAGCAGCAGAGGTGACCCCTGATTTCTGGGTCACCTCCCATTCCTAAGGGCTCCTGGACTGTGAGAGGGGGCAAGCCAGGCTGAATTTTCATGCACTGAGCTTCTAGTTTATACTAATAAAAGCCTAGGTGGCATCTTGTCCTCACATCTTCACAAAATGGGCACCCCCATGTTCTCACAAGATAGCTGCCCCTGTTGATACAAGATGGCAACCCCCACATCATCAAACAATGGCTGCTTCCATGTCATGAAAAGATGGCTGCCACAAGATGGCTGGCAGGGGAGGGCAGTTGGGGGCGACTGGGTCTGCAGGGGAGGGCAGTTGAGGGGGACCAGGAATGCAGGGGGGCAGTTAGGGTCAACCAGGCCAGCAGGCAAGGGCAGTTGGAGGCAATTGGGCTGGCAGGGGAACAGATAAGCGTCAATCAGGCTGGCAGGTGAGTGGGTAGGGGGTGATCAGCCTGGCAGACAGAAGCGGTTAGGGGCAATCAGGGCAGGCAGGCAGGCGAGTGGTTAGGAGCCAGCAGTCCCTGATTGTGAGAGGGATTTCCGAGTGCCAATTTAGGCCCGATCCGAGGGACCGGCGGTCGGACATCTCCCAAGGGGTCCCAGATTGAGAGGGTGCAGATTGGGCTGAGGGACACCCCTCCAGCACACAGTTTTAGTGCACTGGGCCTCTAGTAACGTATTTTCTGGCATATAAGACGACCAGGTGCATAGGACGACCCCCAACTTTTGAGAAGATTTTCCTGGGTTAAAAAGTCTGGTTGGAGACCATATGCGACACAAAAAGGAACTGACAAAAGACACTTGCGGTCTCTGTCCGGCTCCATTGAAATGAATGGAATGTAGCCATTTCTGAGCTCCCCCCACCATATGTGGCTACCGCAGATTTTCCAGTCCAGCTCGGAAGTTTCAGCACCTGCCCTATAAGATGATACCTGGTGTATAAGATGACCCCCGACTTTTGAGAAGATTTTCCTGGCTTAAAAAGTCATCTTATATGGCGGAAAATACAGTATATACATAAATGCATATATATGTATATGCACACATATATGTTCAGTGATTTAGAATATATTATCAACAATTAACATTACTTACATTTGATGTAGAAGTACATCAACAATTAGCAGTACTCACATTTGAACTAGCTGTTGCAAGATATTTAAAATATATTCACATCCATATATCAGACCTAGATAAATAAGCAATTGGAATGATAAAGAAATTTGAAGACAAAAAAGTAATCACTAAAACTCCAAAGGAGTAATTTTTTTTTAACTAGGCTAGAAAATAATAAATAAATAGAAAAATCCTTTCTTAAAGTGTACTCTTGCAAGGATTATTTAAGTGACTTTAACTATATAACAGAACAAAAACTAAAAACTAAATAATTGTCCTCAAAGATATTAACCTGAGAATATTATGAAAGGTTTTTTTTATTTATATAATAACTAGGGGCTCACTCGGGGGGTGAGGGTCCCTCAGCCTGGCTTGTGCCCTCTTGCAGTCTGGGACACCTGGGAGGGGGATGTCCACCTGCTGGCATGCCTGGCCAGCCTGGGTGAGGGGCTGAGGGCCACTTTTAGGCTACCCACAGCCTCTTCAGGGTTCATGCACTGGGGGGTGGGAGGGCTGGTGAGTGCAGGCCTGGACCTTTCCCACCGGAGGGCCCACGATTGCACAAGCCTGGTGGGCCCCCACTGCTGAGGGGACACACCTGGCGCAGAGCTGGGTGGCAAGCCAGGGGCAGACACTGGTGCAGGATCCCTCGGTGGGGCCCTGCTGCTGAGCAAACACCCGGGGTAGAGCCAGGCAACGGACTGGCTTTGGATTCTCTGCACTGTGCAGCAGATGCTCCGCAAGCCCTGTGGAGGCCCCTGGGGGGCGGATAAAGGTAGCAGACCCTGGACGGGTGCTCCCGCATGCCCCCATGGAGGCCTCCAGGAGATAAAGTCAGGCAGCGGACCCAGGACATGCTCCTTCACACCCCACAGAGGCCCCTGCGCTCCTGCATGCCCTGGGGAGGCCCCTGGCAGGTGGAGCCAGGCAGTGGATCCAGGATGGCTGCTCCTGCAAGCCCCATGGAGGACCTGCTCTCCTGCATGCCTGGTGGAGGCCCCCGGGGGGGTGGAGCCAGGCAGTGGACCCGGGACGGGCGCTCCTGGATGCCCCGAGGAGACCCCAGGCCGGACCCCCTCCCCACTGAGCTGACACACCCGGCACAGCTATGCTGGCCGTGGAGGCTCCCCGTGCAGAGCCACCCTCCAGCCTCCATCTTGGCTGGTTAATTTGTATACAGCCTCTCTTATTGGCTAGTGGGCGTGGCCGTGAGCAGAGGCTCAGCCAGCCTAGGCTGGCAGTTGCAACAGAAGCCTCTGGTTTGCTCTAGCTCCATGGCTGCTGGCCTCCATCTTGGCTGGGTTAATTTGCATACAGCTGCTCTGATTGGCTGGGAGGTATGGCTTGGCTGGTGGGCGTGGCTATGAGCAGAGGCTCAGCCAGCCTAAGCAGGCAGTTGCAACAGAAGCCTCTGGTTTGTCTAGCTCTATGGCTGCTGGCCTCCATCTTGGCTGGGTTAATTTGCATACAGCCACTCTGATTGGCTGGTGGGCATTGCTTAGGTGTCTTGGGTAATGGTCAATTTGCATATTACTCTTTTATTATATTAGATATAAAGAGCATTTTGCCAATGCAAAAAAAAATACTTTAAATGCAGTTTAGTACAGACATAAAGATACATTCCAGGCTACTGAGGAAACAATACTTAATTTTATTGATTTTTTTTTTTCTCTTCAGTTTAAATTCCTTAGTCCTCATGATTTTTCATCATTTTTCTTCAGAGGCAAATAAGAGGTCAAAATTCAATTCTGCTACATATTTTAGATTATCTAATCTAATGAAAGAGTAATATTGAAATTGACCGTTTCTACGGGACTCCTAAGCCACGCCCACCAGCCAATCAGAGCAGCTGTATGCAAATTAACCCAGCCAAGATGGAGGCTGGCAGTCACGGAGCTGGATTACACGGAGGCTTCTGTTGCACCAGAAGTAAATTGTCTGCCTAGGCCGGCTGGGCCTCTCTATGCTCCAGGCAACATTGTTGCAATTATAGAAGCCTCAGAGCTGAAGCAAACAGCAGGCTTCCGTTGCACCAGCGATGGCGGAAACTGCCTGCTTAGAGTCTACTAAGGCAACATTCTTTCAATTATAGAAGCCAGGGAGCTGAAGCCAACAGGAGGCTTCATTACCTGCCTAGGC
>PVJC01032802.1:0-19730 GCA_004026665.1 Murina feae
GGCTGCAGGGCGGGACAGCGCAGGACCCAGGACCCGTGATGGGAAAGAGGCGGCAGGGTTGGAGGGCACCGGGAAGCGGGTAAGAGGCGGTGGGGGGGTCTCGGCCTGCTTGGTGGCTGCCCAGGCCCTTTGCGGGGCATCGGGGAGCGGGTAAGAGGTGGCAGGGGCCGGGGTCCTGCTTGGCAGCTCCCCAGACCGCTTGGCGGCACCGGGAAGTGGGAAAGGAAGGCAGCAGGGGACGGGTGAGTGGGAAAGAGTTGGCGGCCTGCTTGGCGGCTTCCCAGGTCCCTTCCGAGGATCAGGGAGCAGGAAAAGACTGGCCTGACCACGAGGCGGGGTTTTCCCTGCTTTCTGGTGGCTGGAGGAAGATGGGGGGTAGGCAAGCTTGGGAGGCAGGCCGCACTCAGCCCTGGTCACAGCTCAAAAAAGAGAACAACATGCTGGGGAGGGCAAGAGTCTGAGAGATCAACATAGAGGGGGTGCCTGCTCCAAGCCTCCACGGTGTGCCTGGGGCAGGCCCCCAGCAGGTAGACACACTCAGGAGGACTGCTCCGAGCCTCTGATGGGGCTGAGGGCAGGTCCCCAGTGATGACACACACACATACACACACACACACACACACAAAATGCTCCTGGCAGACTGGGGCCATCATAGGACATCCACTGAGGGGTCCCAGACTGTGAGAGGGCACAGGTCGGGCTGAGGGACTCCCTCCACCCCAAGTGCACAAATTTTTGTGCACCGGGCCCCTAGTAATAAAATAAAATAAAATAAAATAAAATAAAATAAAATAAAATAAAAGCAGAGTCTACCTGAGGTTTCTAATCAGTAAGTAGGAAGGCAACTGTGCCACGTGAGCTGCGAGTAACCTGAGGACGGTATGTAGAGAATCCTTCAATGATGCTGGATTCTCAATTGGGATGGTTTTGCCCCTCAAGGGACATTTGGCAATATCTGGAGACATTGTTTATTCTTACAATTGGGGGTTGGGGGCTATATTCACTGTCATCTAGTGGGTAGAAACCAGTGTTGCTGCTAAACATCCTACAATGCACCAGGCATCCCCTACAACAAAGAATTATCCAGTTCAACTTGTCCGTGTACAAGGTTGAGAAATCCCGCTCTAGAAAGTGAAGGAAATATGTTTTAGCATTGAGCACAGTGTCTTGAACATGGTAGGTGCAAAATATATATTGGCAAAATTTTCACAAGGGACTTCTCAAATCAGACTCAGGGCATAAAGGGAGAGTATTGATTATTATAATCGAGAAAATTGCAAAGTAATGTTAATCTAACACAAATTTCATGATGTGAATTACCCTTATTTCACAGCATGGTTGCCTGGGCACACATGCAAAACAGCTCATTTAGAGGACTCTGACTGCTATCAGTTCTTAACCTGTTTGACGGAGTGTTGCTTTTCTCTCTTTTCTGTTGCAGTTAGTTTTCAAGGATCAGTTTTTCCTGGGCCCCCACGGTCGATGGCACACGGTTTCTGGAGCTCATGTGTCACCACCGGGGGTTCCCTTGCTTCCATGACAGTTCTGCGGGGCCACAGCGCTCAGCTTCACCTCTCATCTTCGAGTTTGCTCATCTCTTTGACTGTTTGACTTTTAAACTTGAAGGATTTTGGAAGGGGGAAAAATACTGTTAATTTGTGTGTGTGTGTCTCTCTCTGAATTCTGGATCTTGAATGTAAACTCTCTATAATTAGACTAGAGGCCTGATGCACGAAATTCATGCAAGGGTAGGCCCTCTCAGCTCCAGCTTCGTCCGGAAGGACTTCTGGATGGTCGTTCTGCTGTTCGGTCTAATTAGCATATTAGCTCTTTATTATATAGGATAGTAAACAGTAGGGCATTTGGGCCAGGTGATGATTACAAACATAGTGGGTTGTCCCAGGGAAAGTGCCCCAGGAGACAGGACCCGATATCTGGGAGCCCCTCCTTGGACATTTGGGCAGTTTTTTGCTTAGTTGTGTGGTGCTCATTACAGTTTCCATGAACCTTGCTGTGCTGCTCCTGATAATTAGACTTAAAATCTCCAGCCCCATTCCTCCCTTTCCTGGGGCTCAGTAATGCATTCGTCAGCACCATTCTTGTCTAACATCATGTCTGCCCCTCACTGCCTATCCCTTAAGGCAGAACTGGCTTCCGGCCAGCCTTCAGGATGCTACGGGTCTGCACACTCAGGGAGCTTCCTTTCTCACAGTTACAGCACTGCTGGAACATTGGTGCTTCTAATTCCTTTATGTGGAGATAGACTTTTACATCCATTAGAGAGTTTAAAAGTTCAAACTTGTAAATGCAAACTGGCAGTGCTAGGTTATTAGAACAAGTTTTCACCAAATCAAATAAGGATAGTAGATTCTCTTTTCTGTACGAATAGAGAAGGGTTTTGAGAGGGCCAAAGTGGGAGAGTTATTTTTCCAAGAACCTAAAAGGCCATCAACAGCGGACTTTTCCTACTTTAAAATTTTACTTTGGGCTTGCACTGTTTCTCCCCACCCCCTGCTTTTCGCATCCAATTGTACAACAGATATGAATTAGTAGGGCAGGGAAGAGAAGGGATTAAGATTTACATTCTAGAATTCACTGTTACATAATAGAACTTTATACTTGTTCTATCCTCTACAAAACATAGAAATTAATATACTTCCCAGAGATATGCATTTATACCCATATTGTTACTATTTTAAACCAATGATAGGTATTAAGTAGCCATCAGTTACCAGTTTCACCACCTATGGGAAAAAATGTTCTCAAGTATCAATTTCTGAGACTCAGGTAAATGCAACATTATCTCAACTAAATAACTATAGAAATTAACCCTAAAAATAGGTTACAGGGGTAAGTTATTTCTTGATCACTGCCAATTTAATATTATGAGCTTCAGGGTTTTATTTTATTTCTCTCTCTCTCTCTCTCTCTCTCTCTCTCTCTTAGCAGGTTGGTCTTCATGTTTCAGAATAACAGTATTACATGCTATGAAGAAAGGTTAGAGGGTTGATATTGAGGTTGCATTATAAAGACAAGTTAAAAGCTTTAATTTATACTTGAGAAAAACAAGATATAAAAGGATTTTGTAAAAATCCTTTGTTCATTAGATAATGTTTATTTAACAAGAAATGAGTGTTTTCAATGAGCTTAAACTGAGGATTTTATTGGAAAGACTTTAAGAAGTAAGGTCTCTGGTCTTTAAACCCTGCAGATTTAAAGAAATATTACCAATTACTTTTAAGTCTGTTTTTATTCAGTTCTGTCTACTTGCCATTGGTTATAATGGACTTAGAAGCTAAGATCTTATTCTTCCATTTTCTGTTTTAAAATTTTGGCAGGATTGTTTTCTTGTGCTTGTTATTGTGAGGTCCGGGTGGGATTCCATTTCTTCTGTAGTCAGTGCTGTTGGGAGACGCCTGACATTATTGTCAGGGGGAAGCTCTTAGCCACGAAATCTCTTCAGCCAACCATGTGCAAAGCAGCTGCATCATCTTCTGTGGGTCAGAAGTGATGTGACTGCACCTCCTGGTTTGCCTGGGACAACCCAAGTTCACACTTGCTATGCCAGCGTAATTGTAATACATCCCTTTCAACAGAGTCTTGGTCTAAACAATAAATTCTGTGGTGACCCTAAACTTAGAGGCTGCATGGAAAGAATGGTAGTGGTAGCTAGTGGTTGTTTCTTGTGATTGAAGTGGGAATGTGTGGCTTTTAAAAAATATCAGTAAATATCAGTAAAATCTTGTCCAGGATGTCTGGAAGAATTTGGGGAAAACTGAGGAAGAAAACATTTGAAGCCATCGTGATAAACTAATAAGCAAAATAGGGAGGAGGAGCAAAGGGACAAAGAATAAGCATAATAACAGGAGGACTGTTGATTACTGGGACAAAGCCAGGGGGTGTGGTGGTGGTGCTAGTGGGAAGGGATGTAGGAACCAGCACTCACTGCTACTTTAAGAAACAGAACAGAGTGACTAAAGAATAAGAGAGTATAGTAGAGAGATCAAGGACATGGACTTTGAAATAGACTGCTTAGACTTCCCTTTCCTCAGGCTATTTAAAAATAAAAAAGATGCTTAAACTTTATGTCTCATTTTTCTCATCTGTAAAATGGGAATAACAGTAGTGCCTATGTCCTAGGGTTATTCTAGGGATGAAATGAGTTAATGCTTTAAAAGCAATTAAAACAATGTTTATCCCATTGTAAGCACTCAGTCACATACTGCTGTCTGTCATTTTTACTTCAAAGGAGGTTATGGCCACACTGTCATCCAGTGTCTTAAAATGACTTTAGATTGTGTTTAGAAGTTGACAAACCAATGTCTTTGTGCACTCTTCATCAAGTAAATCGATGGTGTCAAATCCTGGCAGATCACTGTGACTAGTAACTTGTATATCAGAGAAAAAATGTAATCCGGGTGACACGTGACATACAAAGGTCACATTGCCTAGCACCAGCCCTTGCTTAAGTCTAGCCAATTAGTGGTACTTTTGGATTAATTCAAGTGGATGGACCTCAAGGCAATTCTATTTGTAGAATTCAGCTTGATAGTTTAGTTACCTCTGTGTTCTAATTAGAAATGTTTGAGTGTTAATCCACATGGTTTGAAAATATGAAAATAATTTATATGAAAAAGGGTCATTTTGGAGATGAGTTGAGCCTTGATTATCATTGATAAGCCCATTTACTCTGAGAAACAATTGCTTTATGGCCAACACAAAGAACCTCTTGTTATGGCAAGAGTATTGGACTAAGAAACCAGGAGAATAATATTTTTGATCAATTCACTCTGTCTTTGAGCAAGTACTAAACCATCTGAAGCTCAATTTTCTCATTATGCAAATGTAAATACAACCTCTCACACCTGCCTTTCATAGTTAATTGTGAAAGGCAAATGATGGCAGGTGAGGTAGTGGCAAAAATACATGGAACTGTGGCTAAAATATGGCTTGAGATGCTGAGTCTGCCACCGAATAGATGGGCATCTATGGGTATTTAACCCCTCTGAGCACCAGTTTCATCATCTGTAAAACATAAAGGCATTATCTTTCATGTTGTTGTTAATATCTATATATGATGAATACAATATATCTGTTATATTAAAAGATCTATTATTAACATATAATAGCAGGAGTTAAATTATTTGGATATTAAAAAGTGTGATACAAATGTAAAGCTTTATTTTTCCCCTTTTCTCTTCCAATTCTTGTTGAAATCTTGTTGCAATTCAGGCAACCTAACTTAGTGACCCTCTTCCCTCATGTTTAATTCATTCCTCTCTGTGGAAGAAGAAGTACTGGGAATATTATCATCTATTTATTTCCTTGCTTCTGTTGCCCAACTCCTTCTTATTCACCTTTTGCAACGAGATACCCTATATACTAATTTGCGGTATAAGGACTTCAGGAGGTCAAGAACATCAAATTTTCTGAAAACCAAGGGAGAATGGAGAATCCAACAAAATATAAGCTTGTATCTGACACCTGAAAGACATATTCAGTAACCTTGGTACCTAGTCCTTCTTGGAAAATATTTTCAGAAAGATTTTCTTACAGATTTCATATATATACATTCCATGTTTAAAGGAAATTTAGCTACAACTGAGCAGAACATGAATATTCAGTCTGAATGTGAGTGAATAAAAAACCCCTAGAGTTATTAAGTTTATTCAATTCAACACATATTTACTGAGTATCCACTGTGCTTCTGGTACTTTTCTAACTGCTAAGTGTACATAAGTGCAAAAACTGGACAAAGATCCTTGACCTATTTGAGCTTATGTTATAGAGGAGAGGGATACTTAAAACAAGTAAATTATCTACTAGGTTAGGAAGTGATAAGTGCTATGGACAGCATTTTTAAATGTAGAGCACATGTGTGGATAGGCTAATCAAAGTGGGCCTCAATGAGGAGAAAAAGTGAGCAAAGAGGAAAAAGGTGTGGAAATGAACTACTTGAATATCTGGAAGAAGAGTTCTGCCTTGGCAGAGACTCCCAGTGGAGTGAGTGATCTGAGCACAGTGACACAGAGGAGAAGTAGCTGAAGATTAGGTCAGAGGTAAAGCACCCTGGTTCTTTGCAAAGAACTTCAGCTTTTGGTGTGGTTTTAAAGCTCACCAAGTCTAATCATCCTATCTAATAAAGAAGAAATATGCAAATTGACCATCACTCCAATACACAAGATGGCTACCCCCATGTGGAAACAAGGGGAGGGCAGTTAGGGGCAACCAGGCCTGCAGGGGAGGGCAGTTGGGGGGGACCAGGCCAGCAGGGGAGGGCAGTTAGGGGCAGTCAGGCTGGCAGGGGAGCAGTAGGTGTCGATCAGGCTGGCAGGGGAGTGGTTAGCGGATGATCAGGCTGGCAGGCAGAAGCGGTTAGGGGCAATCAGGAAGGCAGGCAGGAAGGCAAGCACTTGTGAGCCAGCAGTCCTGGATTGTGAGAGGTATGTCCAACTGTCCATTTAGGCCCGATCCACCAGGCATTTCTTGAGAGGTCCCAGATTAGAGAAGGTGTAGGCTGGGCTGAGGGACACACACCCTCATGCATGAATTTCGTGCACTGGGCCTCTAGTCTCTATATAAAAAAGCCTAAGTGACCATCCAACTGTCTGACTGGTAACTATGATGTGCACTGACCACCAGGGGGCAGACACTCAATGTAGGAACTGCTGAGCTCATTGACTTGGCAACTGTGGTTTTTAGGTGATGCACCTGGAACCAGAGAGGAGGGAGCCCAATTCTGGCGTGCATCACCCGAGAACTTCCCTCTTGCAATCCTGGATCCTGCGGGGGATGTTGGAGAGCTGGTTTCAGCCCGATTCCCACAGACCAGGCTGAGGGACTCCACCTGCTGGAGGGACCCCACTCACTCCACAGACAAATTTCGAGCCCCAGCGCCGTCCCAGGTGCTGCCAGCCAGGAGGAACCACGGGAGGTTGGCTCCAGGGTGTGTCCAGACCTTCTTGCCCAGTTCTGCCCCACCAACCACCTTCTAATTAATTTCCTTTCAATATGCATGAATCCATGCACCCGGGTTTCTAGTGTAACATATAAAGTCAAAGAGCAATCATCCTTCTTTACAAGAGAGAGCATAATCAATGGTTCAAAGGCTTTTCACCCTGAATCTCTAGTGCCTTTCTAAATTCAGACTAGGCATTGTTAGCCAAAGCTGCAATCCATCTGGGACAATTTTAGAGTAAACTTTATAATGATATTTGTTAGCCAGTGTTTATAATGTTCTACTTTAGAGTAAATTATGGAATGAATTTTGCCATCCTCTGATCAGCACAGAAAGAATGTTAGAATAATCCTCTTAGAAATTTAAAGAATATCAGATGTGGATTGGTGGAATGGAATTTGGATAGAATTCTGGAAGATGGAATTCTGGTCATGAGGATATGGAAAACTCACATAAGCTATTGAGCAAGGTGTTTGCATAGCAGATATAGTGGTGTTTGTCCTGACAGCAAGTTTTGTTGAAGTTCCACTGAATATATCACTCCTCACTCCAGCTGACTGCTAATCTGTCATCACACTTTTCCGGCTGAGTCTGTAGATGGCCTTGTAACCCTCCCTAAGACAATACTTAGGCACCACTGCCTCAGGTGGGCACCAGCCCTTGATGTGAAACAGCTTTTCCATTTTGAGTCTGTTACAACAAAGAAATTGCTTTGGAAAAGAGTAAAGTTTGCACAGAATACATGGGAGTAGTTGATAAAGGATCTTGGGTTATTGGGTGAACCATGTACCTACAGGATGAGCAAACACAAAGTAGGACTTCTGGATGATGAGATTACAAAAGTGAACAGTCTTAAAAGCATTGGAGAATGCTTCTAAGGATAAAACATTTCATATTTCATAGGAGTAGTAAAATTTTTCTTTACCCCATTTCATAATATGAGAACAAATATGCTCTCAATGAAATTAACAGTGGGAGATTTCAAAACAAATAAAAGGAAATACTTTTATACTCAGTGTATAATCAGGCCATAGACTTTTCTGTTGAGGAAGGTCAGGGAGTCAAATACTGAAGAGGAAAAGAAAAGAGAGGAAAAATTGGTTAATTTTATGACCAATAATAACATTGCACTTATGCCCTAAGACAAGAATAATATGGTTGAATCTTTGGGGCATAAATTGATCGTCTCAGAGGACAGGAAGGAATTCTCCCACTCTTATCCCTAACAATTTCAATGGCACCAAAACATTAGTCAAATGCATTATGGGGTCTAATATTTTCCCAGGAGGCAGTTCCTATTAGCCTGGAAAACCATTCTTAAAAGAGCAGTGGCTAATTTTATCTGGAAAATCTTGTATTTCAGGGGAAACAAGCATCAAATCCAAACAAAAAGAATTTTATAGTTGGTGAAATGATAAAATCCCCAATAATAGATATAGTCTAATTTTGCTTTTGACCCAGTCGGTGAATGTCTCTAAACTTAATATTCATATAACTAACTTAGTGCATCCTAGTGGATGGAAACTGGCCTTTGACATGGAGCAGGCTTGATGGAAAGCACATGAGCTATCCCTTAAGAATTAGAAGCATGTTCTCGCCCTTTTGCCAAACTTTTTTTTTTCCTTCAAATTTTAAACCAGCTTTTTTGGAGCTTTTGACTTTCTTGGTATGCAGCAAGCTGCTTGAGCTCTTATATCCAGACCTTAGTGGAGCTTTGAATCCTTAGCTATTGTTAGGGCTCCCAAATTAGTTTTGAGCTAGCCACCAAGTGAAGATCACTAGGAAGGCAAAACTCATCTGTAGCCACTTCTCAAGAACATCACGAGAGCTACAATGCTTTCATTAAATGGAGCCTCCTAAAATGGTAGATGAAGTCTAGGTCAGAAAGTCAGGGCATTTATTTGACCTTTCTCTAATTTTTCTTCTAAATCAACTGGCACCTTAGTCTTGATTTTTTTTTTTTTTTTTTTTTTTGCCTCTGTGTACTTATTCACTTTTAAAATTTATTTCATTTACTTATGCAAAATGTGAATGTTGTTTGAGGCAGAATAATTGTTTCCAGTTAACCGATATTCCTCACCCTCCCCAAATCTCAGTTGTTTAAGAAAAGGAAATTTTTCTTTCACCCACATCTCAGCCTAAAGAAGAGTAGGTAGCTCCCCTGGCAGCTGTGCTCCTGGTGGTGACTCAGGGATCTAGGCTGTTTCTAAAGTCTGGTTTGGAGTCATTGAGTCCAGTTTTAATACCACTTTTCTTATTTGGAAAATGGAAGCAATAAAAACCTCTCAGTTTGTCATAATGATTAAATAAAATAAGACATGTTGAATGATTCTAACAGTACCTGGCACATAATATACACTCAGGAAATTTTGATGTTTCTTCTTTCTGACAGTGTGTATATCAGGCACTGGTGCTAGTGTATGAAAGAGGAGGGAGACATACTAAGACAAGAAAGGCTGATATCTGTACTCAAATAACTCATAAGCCTACTGTCTCTAAAAGAGAGGGCAAATGTGTTACTAGAGACATACCATATTTTCCAGCATATAAGACGACTTTTTAACCCAGAAAAATCTCAAAAATTTTCTCAAATAATGAGAAGGCTAGTGAGAGAAGTGACCCAACTACCTCCTCTGCTTTCTCCCTCTACCATTTCTATCATTTCAGCAATTTTGTCTCAACTTTTGAGAAGATTTTCCTGGGTTAAAAAGTCGTTTTATATGCTGGAAAATACGGTAGCTCTAAGTTCCATGAAGGCAGGCACTGTGCCTCTCCTTTTATTTTTTCACTATCATATTCCCTGAGGCTAGATCACAATCAGGATAATGATAAATGCTCAATAAATAGTGTTAAAGTAATGCTTACCAAAAAAAGAAGTAGAAAAGGAGATTATTTTCCTGTTTTCTCTCATTACCCACCCTGCCCAAGAATTTACAAAAATCTGAGGTGGTTAGATAATGCCCAAGATGACTATTGTTTTCCTGATTCCACTTCAGACATCATCCAAATTGAAAAGATCAGCTTTATATGCAAACCAATAATTCACAGTTGTTATGATTCTTAAATTTTATATATGGTTGAGTATAGTAACTAAAATTTTGCTTAATCAGTTATTCTTTTTTCATGTTGAGCCTGTAGGTAGCATTTATTGACATCTGCACATATAAGAACAGTACCTATTCTTATAGCTTCAGCCACTCCTTTGCCTCCGTGTTTGTATAAAGCCCTTGCTATGAATAAGGCATTCTGTCTGAATGTCTGGTGCCAATTGTGCATCTCAGTAATCTATGTTTTCTTGCTCAAAATTGAATTCCAAATGTCCTTTATACCCCTTCACCCTGCTGAATTGTGTTGCACCTGTTTTCAAGTGAAGCCACTAAACTTAAAAGATAACTTGGAAGTAGCTTACCTGGGAGCCCCTGGCCTAGGATCTTATTTTTAAGAATCCTAAAAAATTATTTGTTCAAATGACTGGACAGAATCTTGATTGACCTGATCCCGATTGCCATCAGCTCTCCCTCCTGGTTCATATTTGTTACCTTCAGTGAGAAGATTGTTTGGGTGGCTGCCTCCTCTTTGGACCCATGTTCTCCTGTCATACTTTGTGGACATTAGTACAATGAAGTCTTATTGCATAATAAGAGAAGAAAATAAATTGCAAGTGACATCATCAAACTAGTGTCTCTGTCCACCAGATCACAGCCCTTGTCTTGGTGAGATTCCCCTTGGCTCTCCCTTCCATGGCTGACACCAGGAGGTTCATTCCCTGCTTCCAGAGAGCAGCAGGGACGGGCTGTCCACTCACCTTGACCTTCTGTGAGGGAGACCATGTTGTTTTCTGTCAGAAAAATGCACCTGCTTCTTTTTCCTCCAAAGTGGAAGATCTGGGCACAGCAAAATAAGCAAACAGAGCCCACTGTATGCATTGTTCACCCATATTAAAACTGCCAAAACCGAAGTGCAAGAACTCATTCAGAAAGACTTCAGAATGCCAATTCTGGGCATATGGAAATTTCTTGTCCTAATCACTTCAACAATTTTCTGTGCACAGTATTTTGAGGACATTTCATCTTTGTATCACAATGTGACGGGAGGCAGATTTGCAGGGATTCATGGGGTTTGTGTTTGAAAAACCTTTAACAGAAAAGATTGGTTCTCAGGTATTAGATGATGCAAATATTGGGATAAGCTCTATAAAAAAAAAGATATGTGAGAGAGGGCAAAGTTCAAGTCTAAATGTTGGTAGATGATTCAAATAATACTTGTCCTCATCCTGTGTCCTGAGGCCAAAAGATTTTTTTTTAAAAGAGTCCTTTTATGGTCTTTGTTCCCTTCCTTAAATCAGGGTATATTATAAATGTTCAGAGAAAAAGATACATATGAGAATAGCAAAGATGCTATATCCTTCAGGATAGGCTGATAGAATACCATAACACACACTTGCAAATATCAACAGCTGAGCATAAGAAAGGTTTATTTATTGATTACACTTCTTGTCTATCTCTGCTTGGTAGGGATCAGCCTCAACCTTGTACTTCACTGGTCACTGCCTCAGAGATAACTTAAAATGTTTAGATTTGGCAAACATTTTATGTAAAAGGCCAAATAATAAATACTTCCAACTAGGCAGGCAATAGAATTTCTTCCACAATGATTCAACTCTGCTATTACAGTGCAAAAACAGAATCAATAATAGTTCACATATGTAAACAAATGAATATGAGCTATGTTCCAATAAAACTTTATTGGCAACTATAGCCGATGGGCTGGATTTGGCCTAAGGCTCATAGTTTCCCAACTCTTTGCATTAAGTTGTGTGGCCTCAAAGGGACACTTGCTACCTCTGTTCACCGATTAATGACTAACTGATAATTCTACTCAACCATGAGAATATGGAGGAAGTGCAAGCCTGTCAAGCTTTCTCTTCTATAGTTTTATATGTGTTGACACATATACCCTAAAAATAATGAAATCACCGAGCAGTTATTTTTACAGCTGCACAAATGCTTGGTTAAGCTTACTGATCTTTTAGGGTTTTCCAGCCCCTCAGTTTTCTCTTTAACTCAAGAAAACAGACTTTACAAGGTGACAGTATTCATTTGCTGTTTAAGAGGCAGTAGAAGTGGCTGGTCCACACAAAAAGGACATTGCTCGGCTCTGTGTGTTGGTCTTGGTTACCATGTTGGGTGTGAAAAGCTGGAGTTATTTACCTCTTGAAATCTCCACCTTTGGGAATCCTGAGACAGGATATGCATCCTAAATAGCAAGGAGAGCATATTGTCAGATGACATTTCTCAACAGTGAAATTGCCTAAGGGACACACAATCATTTTCTCATAGACCAATTGGAGAAGTTACCTAAACGGAGCAGTGCAGCTGGGAGCAATGACAAGATGGGGTTTTCAGTTCATTTTACTGTAAACGGGAGTATCATTTAAACCTGTTTTACCATAGGATTATGTCGCTGTAGATATGTCACTTTCTAGCAAATCCCACCCCTCCCTCTAATTACAGCCAACCCCATTTTGCCCTCTCCCGAATCATTATTGTTTTGTAAAGTCATACGGTTCCCTACCTTCAGTTGGCACACCCTTTTCAAGTTTTATTGCTACCGCTCTAAGAGCAAAATTTAGTCAATTTATTTTTATACAGTGAAACTCACTGATATTTCTGATTTTTGCCATATAAATAAAGAATTAGAGAAATGCAGATTTGCATGTATTTTTCTGTTAGTTAAAAGAGAGACACTAGGAATATGTTATGTAGGTAATAGGCTGTCTATCAGTTGAGATACCTGTTCACATTGATTATAATTCAGACCTTCTAAAGTTTTAAGGTACTTCCTTGCATATTATCATGTAAACAAAGCACTTTAGTGAACCGTTTCATACAGGCATACCTCAGAGATACTCCAGGTTCCTTCCAGACCATCGCAATAAAACAAGTCGTAATCTTTTTGCCGGTGGAGGGGCTTGCCTTCAATTTGTAAAAAAAAAAAAAAAAAAAAAAAAAAAAAAAAAAAAAAAAAAAAAAAAAAAAAAAAAAAAAAAAAAAAAAAAAAAAAAAAAAAAAAAAAAAAAAAAAAAAAAAAAAAAAAAAAAAAAAAAAAAATGCAACATTTATGAAGTGCGATAAACTGGAGCGCAGTGAAACAAGGTGTGCCTGTAATTAAATTGAAAGAGATAAAAACAGAGAACAGAACATGTACATGGACTAAGGGCCATTAGTTGGTGATAGCTCTCAACTTGCATTTCCTTGAATCAGTTTCATTTCTGTTGAATACGAGAAGATTCTAGAGGCAATGACTACTCAACCATGACAAAGAGTGCCACTGTATAAGGAGTGGAAACGACTACACCCCCAAAATGGCGGTATTTTCAAGGTACAGATGATATTTTTATTTAGGGTAGTGCTGTACTATACCTTGACATTAATTGTAATTGGGTTAAATGAAGGTGCTATTATGGTTTTCTCTCAAACGTTTTAATTTCATGTTGCACATAGTTGCCCAAATCAAGCTATCATAGAGAAGTACTCTATTGTTTCTAAAGAGAAAGTTACTCAAGTTTCTCTGTTTGTCATAATGATGATAACACTTGCTATGTCCCAGGCACTGTTCAGAGCCTTTCAAAATACATTTCATGATCATAGCCACCTTACGAACTTGATACCATACCATTTTTCTTTCCACTTTGCAAAGGAGGAAACTGAGGCACAGTAGAGTCAAGTTACTTGCCTAAGATCACAGAGTAGCTAGCAGAGCCAGCTTTTGAACCCACACACTTTGCACCAGAGCCCATGTCAATAACCAGCCCATTGGAATAACCACTGTGCGGTAACACCATTCCCAGCCAGGACAGTGGGTTGGCACTGAGATGCCAGTAGAGGGGAAGAAATATGTAAGGACTTATAAAGCAACCAAATTATATAATTAAGGAAAATGTGTGCTCTTTTTGTTCTTGTGTAAAATCGACCACAAATTCACGGAATATGGGCAACTTAACTTCATTTTACCTGGGACTATGGAGATCTAGGGAAAATGTTAATTCCCTTTCTTTTAGTAACTGGTGTAGAGATTTTTCTTTCTTTTTTAAAAAAATATATTTTATTGATTATTTTTTACAGAGAGGAAGGAAGAGGGATAGAGTTAGAAACATCAATCAGCTGCCTCCCGCACACCCCTCCATTGGGGATGTGCCCGCAACCAAGCTACATGCCCTTGACCGGAATTGAACCTGGGACCCTCTATCCACTGAACCAAACCGGTTAGGGCGATTTTTCTTTCTTGAGTTAAATAAAATGTGAAGGAAAAGGAAGCACTCATATGCTCCCGTTTGTTTTCAACAGGTAAACAGTGAGCTGGGTCATTATAGTCACCTGCCCTCCTTTCCACCTGAACTACCCCTTGGGCTTCGTCTGCCACCAGCTCCCTCCGAAACTCTTTGCTGTATCTGAGTTCCCATGCAGGACAGTGTTGCCTTGAAAAGAAGATTAATATAAAATGTCAGTCAAAGGTTTTTTATTCCCAGCCAGATCTTTATCTCAGAATAAAAAGGGGAAATTTATCTCTTGTGAGTCATGGGTATTAAGGAGCTGGGAACATTTCACTGGCAGGGAAACTTGGCAAAAATAGTCCTAGTGGATTTCAAGTTTATTTGACTAATTCTTTCACCACTTGTCAAGCGAAACTACTTTTGTTTTAGGTAACAAAACAAGCTGTTTCCTCTGCCATTTCTCCAGTGAGTCGTATAGGCACTTGTGGCAAACACACATTACTGCTAACTGTTATGATGTTTGCTGTCAAATTCATTTATTTATACAACTGCTGTAAAAAGCCCGAGGCCCATAAGCAGCCATGAAAGATTTCAGAGTCATGGTGTGGGGTCATGAGAGGGGGAAAAAAAAGTCTCCACTGGTTATGAGAAAGGAACTGACACAGGAAATGGTCACATATGGCGTAGATTTATTGTGTCCGGGGCTTCCCATTCAAATCTCATTACAGCCACAGCTCAGAGCTGGGCATGGCACAGCCACATTCATTTTCGTTTTGGCATCCAACAGAATTACTGCTGCAGCTTCAGACCGATGCTGGGGAAGGGATCAGTTTATCATTCAGGGGAAAGAGTGAACCAAATTGTATTTGTAAGGAATGCTGTCGGCTGCCCATGCCTTTAATCTGAGCCATGAACATCACTTTCTTTAAATCTGGCAGGCAAGGTTTGCTTGCGAAAAAGAAGTAGGAGGGTGGAGATAAAGAGTGGGGTAGGCAAGGGGAGTATTACAAAAGGAATAAAGGGAAAAGAGGCCATTAGATAAAAAGGAAAATAATTTTGAGTATTTATGTATTTATTTGTGGAAAAAAATAGGTGTCCTGCTTATAGATATGCATGCATATGTACATGTATGTATGTATGTATGTATGTATTTCTTGCCCATACTTAAAAAAAATCAACAGAGGGCTTAAGTTCACATGTTAGAATTTCCTTCACCTGTAGCCTGCTTCTTTCAACACTATTCATTATGACTGCTTGCAATGCTTACAGATGATGTTTCTGACTCTAAGGCAAATGTTATTAGTTTGAGATGGGGATCATGCCAAAAAAAGACAAAAGGAGAGTGTGAAGTATTCTAAGAAATACTCCTTTCTTGATTACAGTGAACATAATAGCTTATATTTAGTAGCACATGTTTGTCCCAACTCTGCATATACATCATCTCATTTAATCCTGTTCTTCAGCCTGTGAATTGGGGACTAGTCTCAATCCTTTGTACAAATGGGCTAACTGAGTCTAAGAGGATATATAATTTGCCTGTGGTTTTTACAGCCGGAAAGTGGCAGAGCCGGGACGCAATGCAAGTTTCTGTGACTCGAAAACTTGATCTCTCACCCCCTAAGCTATACTTCCTGAGCTTGCATTTGCTTTGGCTGTTTTCAAGGTAGTATTCACAGAATAAAACATAATTGAGACCATGCCCACTGATGTTTGGCGGTCACATCACATAATACAACAAAATGACAACAACAGAAAAACACTTTCTAAGCCAAACTTTCTATGTTTTCAAGAAAATATAATAAAAGAATACAAAATGATCTTCTGGAACTTTCACTGATGGACTTTTATAGATGAATGTATTCTCACAAATAACAGTTTTTTAAATTAAAAAATGGAAAAATGATTGATTCAGAAGAAGGGTCTTTTTTATCCATATTTGACCCTACTCCCCACCAATCCTCTTTGCCATGTTATCACTTATTTTCATCTCTTTCATCATCCCCGCCCTCTCAAAATAACACTTTTATGAAAGAGGGGAAAGTATTTTAAAATACTCACCCAGAGAACTTAGGGCTTTACAGACATCCTTGTCTCATGTAATGGGTGGTCTTATGTGGTTTTTATCTTTCTCAGATTAATTGGGAAATGTATTTTATCATTATCTTTGCAAGGTATGTCTCTTGGAAAACAGACCCAAGTACACGAACCTCGGTGAGATTGTTGATAAGGTTGGGACAGGTTCTCTAACCTGTTGCTCCTGAAGTCCATCAGCCTGTTAGGCCTGCAGATGTGTGTATTCCGGGCCCTGTGAGGAATCTTCAGTCCTTTTGAGCTCTCTTCACACTTGGTGATTTCTCCTCTACCCTCTCTTATCTCCCAAGAGTTGGGAGCTACTTCACCACATCAGTCACCAGCTTTTTGAGCGCTGTCTTCCTTAGGAAGAATAGTGCCAGAAAAGACCATTCTCCTTAGTGCCACTGTCTAGCAAGTTAAGAAACCCAATCTGGAAATGCCTTCATTTTGAAGCGCCAGGACCTAAACTTTTAACCCGTGCTGTTCTTTTTTTCAACTAAATTAACTTGAAGTTTGTCAAATTACATTTTCTATAATACCACTATATGTGTTTATACTAGTAGGTATATGTTCAAATATATGTACCTCATCCCTCTACAATGACTACAACTCCCATATTGTAGTCATTCAATAGACTTTAAAGACCTATAATTCTAGACTCCAAATTAATAAGGCGGCATTTTCTGTCATTTCTACTGAATCTATTATGCAACAGAACATCACTCTCAATTTACCTTCGCCTTACACACGTAGGCATGGCCCTTATTTTTGAAGTTAAAAAGCATAATTTTAGCCAGAATCCCCCATTTTAAAAAAGTAGACTGTTTTTCTCTATTATTTCTAATATGACCAGAATATATTTTCTTTAACACTTTCCCCAATTTTCAGTTACTGCCTTTATGTATTTTAGGAACATAGCTTTGAGATTTTGGAGTTCCACTCCTCAAACCCTGAGGGTCTATGACAATATGTATGAATGAGGATAAATTGATCCTTTCTTCACTTTATTAGATCTGTGGCCATTTATATTTGTTAAATTACAAATAACGAGGTATAAATGTTGTTTGACAAAAGAATTGCAGGTGATTTCTTTTCATTTCTTGAAAATAAGAGAATGATTATATATTTTGTTTTTGTCAAAATCTTCTATACTTTACTGTACCATGTATTGTGGAATCATCACAAAATGGCTAAAAAAATGTATTGCAGGAAATGGTGGTGTTAACCTTGAGGAAAAAATCATTAATGTTGATGTGTTTCATTCAATTTTAAACATATAAGTTTTCCCCTTTTGTTGAAAAGGGGAAGATGGAAGGATTCTATGTGCCTTTGAGTCAAAACATTAATTTTAAAAATACTTTTTTTTTTCTGTTCTTTGTGATCCATTTTTCTAAATAAAGGATGGAAGTTGTTTCTATTTTCTTTTCTTTTAATTTTTTTTCTAGCAAAGACTACCCCTTTGGCATATTTTCTTTTCAAACGTGAAATGAGGTGGAAAATCCTCATTTCACGACAGGAAGGACAAATATTGACACGAAGTTAATATGTGTTAGAACCCTGGAAGCAACCTGAGTGTACATGTGTACACACTCATACATATATGCACCGTCTCCTCTTTCTCCTCCTCCATTCTTGGTGTTTATGTACATGGTTTTCAATCCAAGGAAAGACAGGTTGAACATATTGTGTATCTAGGCTATTTTAGGATGTTAGAGTATACACACAGCAAGTGCCATGGGCACACATAGACTCACAAATACAACCTGCTTGATCTAATTTCCCCCATTTAGAGAACAGCTTCTGGACTTTATCACTGTTTTTGACCATCTTGAATGCAATAGCATATGCCAAGCCAATACTTGCTGGTCTCCCAGCATTTATTAAGTCCTGTCCACTCTTGCCTTTTTTTGAGAGGAATGCCCCGGGGTGACTGGGCGGCTGCCCCTGACAGGCTGTGTCACTTATCTATTCACATTGATTATGAAAGTCAGCTGTGGTCAGACTTTGCTTTCTTCCTCCTCCCCTCCACCCCCCTTCTTCTCTCAGCCCCTCTTACAAGCACCCCTGCCTGGATTTTCATGAGGAAATAATCAGATTAGGCTTTTCACGGTGAGTTCATATGGAGTTCTCTTTCTCCAGTGTGCTACTAACTGAATAAACGTGTTTAGTGGTAAATTGTAAATGACATTATGATTACCAAAGCCAGCATGGGTTTCATTTAAAAGTGATCAGAATTGCAGACCACAAAAATTGTGACTGGCAGATAAAGCCATTTGGAGAAGTGGGAAAAGAAAAGGCAAAAACAAGTGAGAAAGATAATCATTACTCAAAACAAAACCTTCCCCAACTGAGAAAAGCAGGAAGGAAAAAAAATCCAGAGGAAGAAAAGATAGACTCTATCTAGAAGGGAGAGTGGGCTATCACCGGGCCTTTGCCTGCTGTGACTGGGAGAGTGACCTACGACACCTGTCTGGCTGTGTGCACAGCCCTCTCTTGCTAGTTCATGTGTATTCTCTCCCCCAATTAATAACTATACCCAATTAGCAACTCGAACCCCAAAGTATTGCTTATACGGTGTGCTTTATTTTTGTTTACATTAAAATTTACATATTAGAATTGATTAACTCTGAAGACAAAATAGGAAAGTGGATGGTAAGATACTGATAAGCCACCCTATCTCTCAGTCACCGGTAAAATTCTGGAGAAACAAAAGCTAATCTACTCTATAAAAGCAAAATATTAAAATTAACTGTTTCTCCGAGACGGGTAAGCCACGCCCACCAGCCAATCAGAGTGGCTGTATGCAAATTAGCCCAGCCAACATGGCGGCCGCCACTCACGGACCTGAGTAAACAGCCCTTTCCATTGCAGCAGGAGCGAAAGTGAAGCTGCGCCCGCTCAGCTCAGCTCTGATTAAATTGCCTCTAGCAAAACACAGCTTTGAAACATTTGAAACAATGTAACAATCATAGAATCCTCTGGAGCTGAAGGACACAGCAGCTCGGGCCTAACCAGTAAAAGTAACAATTGTTTCATTATAGATGCTGTGAGGTGAAGCAAAGGGGAGGCTTCAGTTAGTTAGAAGGCCGCCTTAAAGGAACAGTGTATCAATTATAGAAGATAACCCCAGGCCTTCAAGGAACAGTATCAATTATAGGAGAAAAAACTCCAGAACCTGCGTCCAGCCAGCCTTGCTGGGACGTTGGGTCAGTGGGAGCTGTGGGCAGCCTTAAAGCCCCTCACCCAGGCTGGTCAGGCACGCCAGCAGGTGGACATCCCCTGAGGGTCCCAGACTGCGAGAGGGCACAGGCCGGGCTGAGGGACCTCCCGAGTGCACAGAGCAGCTGCAGGGCGGGACAGCGCAGGACCCAGGACCCATGAGTGAGAAAGAGGCGGCAGGGTTGGAGGGCACCGGGAAGCGGGTAA
>PVJC01032803.1:0-19705 GCA_004026665.1 Murina feae
AGGTAAGAGAACTAAGAGAAGCAGAAGCTAAGCAGGGAAATGAATCATTTTTCTTTTCTATGAAAACTTTATCTTTTGACATGTATCTTTCAGGTAAATTTTTGTGGCTAAAAATTAATTTCTTAATATGCTATATATAATGTTTACAAATAAATTCCATCCTAAATACAATAAACTTTATTTTTTTCTAAATATATATATATATATATATATTATTGATTTCAGAGGGGTATGGGAAGAGTCAGAAACATCAACGATGAGAAAAAGCATTGATCGGCTGCCTCCTGCACGCCCCTTACTGGGGATCGAGCCTAAAACCCAGGCATGTTCCCTTATCTGGAACCTGGGACCCTTCAGTCCTCAGGCCAACACTCTATCCACTGTGATAAACTAGCTAGAGCACAATAAAACTTTTAAATGAAGGCATTTTATATAGAACTGTTATGCTAATAAGTTAATCAATATATCAACAATATTTTCATTGTCTGATGGCTTTTATTCATTACTTTTAAACCTAGATTAGCTTTAAAATGTTACTTTCTGCAATTATAATAAATACCCATGAAAAATGACAGTTTAGTAAATAGTTAACATTTATATGTACAAATAGATAAAAACTTTAAATGTTGGAATTTCATTACTGAAGTAAAAATCTGCCCTAAAAATTTTCCCCAATTCTTCTTCACCAGGAAAAATGAAACTTTGCCTGACAAAAATGAATTTGGACATCTCAGGAGTGAAGATACTTGGATACCAGAGCAGATTACCCAGAAGTAAAGGGAAAACCTCACAAGGTAAGATCCCTTCTTTCTGGCCTTGAGAACAAAGATGTGTCTGGTGGACTCTCAGGCATTAGAGAAACTGATAACTGGATTTTCAACTATTAGAAAGCTCAATTGACAGCCCAGTGGTGAGCAGAATGTGTTACCATCTATCCTGTAACTGCTGAAAGATGATTCTAAGAATTTAGTTTTGCTTTTTGAGGACAGCCCTGGAACAGCATGAAAATTGCCAAAAGTTGTGTCACACGTCTACCCATTCACCTGGCACTGAAGATATTTAAGTCTCCTTTTGGAAAAAAAACTTTTCTCAGAAATAGTATATATTGTGAGAATTAATCAATTAATAGGCACTTTTTAGTTTCCTACTTTGTGTTTAGCACCATGCAAAATACAGATGTAAGATGTAGTTCTGGAAATCACTGCTAATTTGAGCCATTTACAATTTGGAAATGGATGTGTTTAACAGAAACTGGTTATCCAAATATGTTATAATCTAAATTTTTGGTGCTTCATAGTCTAGAACTGCTCAGGAACAATATGAAGAGTAATGTGACTTAGGTGTGTAGGAGGGCTGCAGACTGGAAAGGGGGGCTTTTGGAGAGCAGGAGGAGGTTTCTCTGCTTGGAAATGGACATTTGTCTTTATATCAGTGAGAAGAGAGGGCAGGATGCTGAACTTTAAAAAAACAATTCTGTAATTGGATCAGAGCCTTGATTGGGTGCCGAGCTAACATATTTAATTTTCGCATTAATTTAATGCTAAACCTCCCTTAAAAACTAAGGATTCTGGCAGCTTTTGTGTTTCTAGCGGTAGGGACTTCTCTATTCTAGGACACAGGTTAACTTAGTCGTTTTACAAAATGTCCCTGACTGTCTATCCTATGTCAGGCACTGTTTTAAGTACTGAGGATTCAGCAGGACACAAAACAGACAAAAATCTTTGCCCTGTGGTGTGGGAGACAGACAATAATCAAGATAAAAAGTATGTTGGTGGAAGGTACTAAGGAGAAAAAAATAGAGACGAATGGGTGAGGAGAGGTGTTACAATTCTAAGCAGGATGGTCCAGGAAAGCCTTTGGAGAGTGACATTTAAGAAAAAGTCTGGGGAAGTCTCCATGCTCTAAGTACATTACATTTCTAAATTAATCTAACTGCCTCAGACCTGCAATTAAACACTGTAGCAAGAAATTTACCTCAGCCAGGTTTTGAGACTCCCTCCCCATCCTTTGGTTGTAGGGGATCGGTAAGGGGGTATGTCTCTATCCTCCAAGTGAGTTTCAAGCCCCTAATCTTGCCTCAGTCTGGTGTTTGTTTGTTTTATTTTTTCCTGAGGTCTCAGTGTCCAACCCTGTGTGGTTCCCTGGAGAAGCCAGATGTTGGCATAGGAATCTATCATTATGGCTGCAAAGTCATGGCTTAATTTTGTCACCCAGGCATCCTAGTGTTGTTACCTCATCATAGAGGCTCTCCCCTGTAAGGACACAAGTGTGGGCTACTCTGGGAACACGCATACATACCCGCCAAAACTCCCAAACCCATCTTTAATCTAGAGGCCATTCATGATGAGGGTATCTTCCCCAAATTTCAGTACACACCTTTCTAATAGACCTTCTAAACAGCCCAAGCTCCCAAACAAGAGCCTGGGTATTGTTTTCCAGGTGTCTGGATACCTTTTTTTAAAACCTCTAACGCTGTGATAACAAGAGAGTGACTTTTAAAGATGAAACTAAGTAGTAGAATCCTTATTCCTTTGACTCTGCTAAAGCACTAAGGATAAAAATAAAACAAAAATAATGTTTCAATAAGCTACCTTTCTATACATTCAAATAATGAATGGGGTCATTAGAAATTATTTCTATTGGTCAATACAGTCATATAATTGTTTATATAGTAATTTTGTTCTCTCTTTGCTATTAGCATTATGATTATTTGTGCTTGAAGTTAGGGGGATGAAAGACATTTCTTTAAGACTATTCTGCTACCCAGACTATTTCCAGTCTCTCCCTTCTCTACCAGTTGTGGTATATTTATAATAGTTTGTTTAAAAGACCAATAAATGCCTTTGAGACAGCATGGAAAGACCTAGAGAGTATCATGCTCAGTGAAATTAGTCAGAGAAAGACAAGTATCACATGATCTCACTTACATGTGGAATCTAAGTAACAAAATAAACTGACGAATGGAGTGGATCCAGAGACATGGAAGCATGGAACAGAGTATGGAATCTCAGAGGGAAGGTTGGGGAGGAAGTGAGTGAAAGGTAATCAACCAAGGACCTTGTATGCATATATGTATGGCCCATGGACACAGACAATGGAATGGTGAGGGCCTGGAGCAGGGGGTGGGGGCAGGCTGGAGGAGGTCAAGGGAGGGGGGTGGAGAGGATATATGTAATAGTTTCAACAATAAAAAATTATTAAAAATAAATAAAGACCAGTGAATGTTAAGGTGGAGAGTGGACAGTGGTAGGCAGAGAGATTAGGAGATAAAAAAGAGAAATGAAGGTCAAATGGAAGAAAGGTAGAAATGGGAGAGGGAGGGGGACAAGAAAGGGGATGGAATACTGAGAAATGGGCAAGAGAAGGGACAAGGAGACAAGTGAGGAGCACAGATTCATTACTAAACTTCTGAAGGTCAGAAGTTTGACACAGTGTCACTGGGCTAAAATCAAAATGGTAACAGGGTTGTGTTTCTTTCTGGAAGCTCTAGAGGAGAATCCATTTCCTTGACTTTTTCAGCTTTTAGAGCTGCCTGTATACCTGGACTCACAGCCCCATCCTCTTTCCCCTTGAAATCATATCTCTGACCATTCTGTGATCTTCAAGTGCCTTTCTCTGACCATTCCTTTCTAGTCACCTCTCTCCCACTCCATAGCCAGGAAAGGTTCTCCATTTTTAAGGACCTATGTGATTAGATCGAGCCTGCTTTCATAACCCAGGATAATCACCCCATCTCAAGGTTCTTAATAATCACATTTGCAAGGTTCTTTTTACCATGAGAGGTGATATATTCACAGGTTCTGGGAATTAGGACATGCATATTTTAGGAGGCCATTATTATACCTACCACAGAGCTCATGTAGCCTTCACTGGAACTCTCTGTAGGTCAGATGATCATGTATACCCAGGCTCGGCCATATCAACTATGGGTTAGCCTGCATGTCATTTAAAATGTAGAAACAGAATGTCATTTATTCTCAAAGAATTAAGAAATGCATATTTTGGTGAAGAAAAATGTATATTTTTATTATGTTCTACTGTAAGACAGGAAAAATACATGGGTGATCTATAAAACTTTATATAAAATCCCCTACTCAGGAAGCCTGAAGACCAGGATTAGGTAGTAAACCACTAAAATAGGTGGTTCATTTGACCCTGTATGAACCGGGGCCATGCAACCATTGCTGAGGATCATGATCAGCATATCCCTTCTTTCCTTGATGTTTCTCTGCTAAGACGTTTGTGGATTCAGAATAACTGCTGGTGATTCCAGATGGCAGCTGCTGCCCCTTGACTCCCAAAAGATGTTTAAGTGCCCCCTCCTCAGATTAAGAGTTGGTGGTCCTTGTGTTTGTAGCTAAGGGACATTCTGTGTAATTCATTTCCTCATTCATAGGTATTCATGTGCTTGCATTTGCCACACATCATTGTAACTAGAAACTAGCCTTTGTGAGAAATGTTGGTCAGGACCCCTTTAGGAATTTAACTTCACTGTTTGATTCTAATTCTGATTCTGATTCATGTCCTGTTCTCATCTTAACCATTCTTGTACCAGCTCCCTGAGCAAGCTGGAAGTGGAAATAAAAAACTCTGTGTGAGAGAGAAAAATGAAGTCTGGGAGAGAAAGAGAAGCCAAGCTTTGTTATGTGAAGGTTGTTATTATAAAACTAGAGGCCTGGCCACAAAATTTATGCACTCAGGGGGATCCCTCAGTCCGGGAGCCCTTGGGGGATGTCCAGCTGATGGCTGGCCTAAGCCATCAGTCGGACATCCTTAGCACTGTTACGGAGGCAGGAGAGGCTCCCACCACCACTGCTGTGCTCAACAGCCATGAGTCCAGTTCTGGCTGAGCAACACTCCCCCTGTGGGAGCACACTGGGTTGAGCATCTGCCCCCTGGTTGTCAGTGCATGTTATAGCAACTGGTCATTCCACCCTTTGGTTGATTTGCATATTAGTCTTTTATTATATAGGAAGCCTTTTATTATATAGGATGGTTGTCAGTGCATGTTATGGCAACTGGTCATTCCACTGTTTGGTCGATTTACATATTAGCCTTTTATATAGAATAGGCCTGACCTTTGCAGTCCTCAGAAGGAAATGTAGTGGCTCAAATTATCCACAGGTAGAGCTATTTATCTCAGAGTTCTGAGCTTGTCACTTGGGCTGTTAGTATTTGATATGTTCATAGGTCTTGTTGAGTGAGAATTTATATACAGAAGAAATTCCCATCACATTTTCCTATGAGTACCAACATATACAAATTTATGCAAGGTCACCTTATATTTGTTAAACACTTGACTTGTCAGAAGAGTTCTTTAACCTCAACTCTTTCATCTGGTCTTACTGAAGATGACAGCAAATATGAAAACAGAGTCATAGAAAGATTAGCTATATTGTTCTCATCTCACTTGATCAAAGGAATAGTTAATTAGAACTGAGATTAGAAAGTTTCTTAATTTTCAAACCAGGGCCCTTTCTACTTGATTTTGTTTATTTTTTTAAAAATCCAGTAACTCAAGAGTTAGAACAGATTTTAATGACATCAGAAATATAAGAGGTATCACACCAATTCTCACAATGTATATTTAACCTTAATTAACTATTATTTGGTGGTAGGGGAATAAGAAACAAGGGAAAAAAGGCATTTCATAATATCATATAAAAAAACACAACAAGATCTTGAAAATACAATGTCATAGAAAGACCTTGGAAAGCAAACACTTTTGCTGCTGTACTATTCAGAAATAGCACATAATTGATATCTGGATCAAATAAGTAAATGTAAAGATGACCTCTAAGTTTAAATGTTTAACATGCACAGCGATAAACATTTTCTCATCAATGTAATTAATCCCACCAAAAATCGGATAAGTGATATGCCTTTAAATTTAGGCTATAGAATTTAGAATTCTACCCTTTACCTCATGTGTTATTGTTTTTCTTTAGCTAATCTAGGCCAGTTATGCAGAAATAATTTTTACATAAAAATGATCAACACATTGTTTGGGACTGGCTTGAGCTCATAATGATTTCCAGATCATTTAACCAGGTTGGAATTTTGTTTTTGTTTTTATGCCAGTATAAAAGGACGCACAAAACCTGTTTCTTCCTGATTTTGTTAGTTTTCAACAAATTTAAATGTTAATCTTTCAAAAATGTATCTTAAAGTAATATGGTTTGTCTTTTGTACCTAATAATTTCTTCTTGCCTCTTTAAATATTTATGTAGCCATATTGAATATTGACAGGGAAAAACCTCCACACATGAAAAATTCCCCTAAATTCTCATATATATTTTGCTGATATTTGTGGCAAATATGAATATTGCATTTAGCTAACTAGATGAAAAGTGGCCTTTGTTTCAGAATATTATTTTGGTCTGTAAGGAGTGAGGTCTGGCTCATGTAAAAGGCAGGCTCGTAAAGTCTGTCCAGTGCCACTGTTTTACCTCATGCAAGGAGCATAAAACAACTCTTCAAGTCTTTATTCATTGAAATGGGATGTTTCATTAGGAATTCTACTCAAAGAGTAAGTCTGCATACTGAGAAAGTTATGTAGGGAAAGCTATCTTTCCCTAACCTAAAAATAAAATACAAATGTGGAAAAGTTCACAGCATTTCATGCCCCCTGTCCTCTCCCCATGACCACCTGTAGGCATGGTTGAACCAAGAGGAGGTACTGCAGACCCTCAATAGGCTCAATATTAAGAGTCTGTGCAATAACTTCGAGGTCCTTCTCTGATTAGCTGTGTTTTCTCATTTGCATTTGTAGGCTGAAGAACAACTGGAAAGTCCATATCTAAAAATAAACAAAGCAAAACAATGAATACCCTCTTACCATGCTGTGTTTTCTTTAATGAGGCAAGTGGTGGATATTTTTGTTAAAATGATGATTGGCAAATCAATTCGTAAGATATTGAGGATGGTTATCATTTAAAGGACTTCAGAAGGGAGGAGACACTTCCTTACTCTTCTATGAGTTTTATCAATTATAGAAATATAAAACCAAAGCACTGAACCCAGCTTTCAGTTTGAGGCAATTGCTGAACTTGGTTCAGTTTTTACCATCTTACGGGAATGAGGATAGGCCTACTACATAACACATAGACTAGAATATATATTATATGAAAAATGCCCCCTAGAGTTGTGCAGTGCACAATAGCATATAAGGCTCTCATCAGGAGAGTTTGCTTAGAGAGTCTAATAGGAAGCTCCCTACATAAAGCCAATACTCAAAATGGTATGTGCTCTGTAAATATGCAAGGGATATAAAAGGACAATGGATATATTTAGAACCATATCTCTAAATCTGCAAGGACATTTGTTAGTCTTGAGTTTTGATGTTGAAACATTTACTACAGTTGCTGTTCAGCATTCACCATGCTTTATAGACCAGAAAAAGGGCGCCAAGGAAGATACTGAATTCTTCCTCTTTTTCACTAATCCTCACTTCCCTTCCTATTCCCTCTGTATGCAAAAAAAAAAGTGTCCACCTAAACCTCACACCTTATATAAAAGTGAACTCAAAATGGGTATAGATCTAAATGTTAAACATAAAACTTTTAGAAAATAATGAAGAAAATCTTCATGACATAGGCTTAGGATAAGAGTTCTTAGAATGACATCAAAAGCATTATCCATTACAAACATTAATAAATTTTTCATCAACATATTTTCTCTGCAAAGCAACAGGAAAAAAACAACACTACAGTATGTAGCTATAACGTTTTTGTAAAACAAACAAAACACCCTAAGTAGTTACACAAAATTTTTTTAAAGTTGTGATCCTTAAGGAGCTGGTGCCAGGAGGTTGATATAACTTGCCTTTCTTTGACTCTGTACCCCGCTATGGTTGAATTTTTATGAATATGTCTTACTTTCCATACAAGGTCCCAAACCTCCCCATCATTGGTAGCTTTCAAATGAGGTTGGGCCGCAGTCTGCTAGAAGAATTGTGGGGAGATGAGGGTTGACGCCTTGGACTCCTTCCAACTCTAAAATCTTAGGATTTTATGATTAGATCCAACATGGGATAATAAGAAATCCTCTTAGTGAGAATATGTTTGCTATATGTTATTCTATTTCAGAATCACCAAAATAAAATATGCAAAGCTCCAATGTCTTACATGTGCCTTCTAATGGACTCAAATCTTGATGTATGCTGCTTATCATTTGTCACAAGTAACTTGATATCCAAGTGACTAGTAGCTACTTTAAAGTGCCTTTTCTGAAACAACTTTAAGTGGGCCTTCTTTTGCAGAATGGAAGAGATCATAATCCATTAATAGGATCAGAGTCCAGAAAGCTAGTCTTCACATGGAATCTTTGTTTACATCTTCACAAGCCTTAAATTGCACCAATTTTACTGGTAAACTACATTAAGTATTTGAATTAGTGGAATAAAAGTCTGCAACTAACTAATTCACTTCACTTCAAATAAGGCATACATTCTCATAATGAAATGTTAGACTGGGAGCAGTGATGGATTTACTGCAGTTAATGAAAGTTAAGCTTCAGGGACCCTAAGATATGTTCACATTTTTTATAGATTTGCAAAAGTGAAATGTTTTAATCATAACAAAACACTGTCTCTTTTCACTTCACTTTTCCTCCATCATGCTTTTCTTCTTGGTGAGTGGCAACAGAGGGACTGTGGACATTTTGCAGATCCAATTAAGGGGAAATATAGTTGGGAATAAGTTTCCTTTGGGTTTAGTGAGATACGATTTTGTGGTTTACAGCAGCTCTGTGTATAATTATTGATAGCCATACTGGCATGGGGATGGCTTTAAGGGATAATCTTGTAGCTCACTATGCCAATTCACTTGTTGAGGGGGCATGAAGATTCACACCAGAGGTGGTGTCACACAATACAAATGTGTCGGTGGGCTGTGATCCTGGCAGTATTGTGTGATGGAGGGGAAACAAGGTTTGAAATGTGCAGTGGTGTGGAAATTTTTTTCCAAATTTTATGTTATATGTGAAATCAACTAATTTACACATATTTGACAACAATCCCTAAAAATTTAGACATTAGCAATAATGAGTTGCGAAACTGTAACTTTTCTAATCTACAAGCATAAAAACAAACATGCCAGAAGAAAGAATTATTTTTCTATTCTTCTTACAGAAAATGATATTATAAAAGTATTGTTAAATGAAGAGGCAAGCAAAGAATATTCACCCAGAAAGCATAGGGTAAAAGTATTATAGAGATGTGCCAGGCAGTTAATTAGACTATTGCTATTTTCCTAGATTTTGTGATATTTATGTTATTTGTCAGTTTTTAAGCTTTGTGATTTCTTCTTATCATTCTAAATAAATATTTACTTTCTGATTTAATTTTGCGTTTTTAATTTTGTGTTCTTTTTCGTAATGAGGACTGCCCCCAAATTGTATAAGTTTCAAGCCCTACAAATCTTGGGTTAAATCTTCATAGGAGCTTTTTAATATTTAGGATTGGAATAAAGTTTTTTCCTCCTGGTTAAGTCTTTTTTGGGGGGAGGGTCTATTTTATTCGTCAGTTTATTTTGATCATTATATTCCACTTATAAGTGAGATCATGTGTTACTTAGTAATACAGTAAAATGGGATCATAATGTACTTAGTCTAGAATCTGACCTCTGCAATAGAATTGGTAGCTCTGGGGGGCATCAGAACTGAGAACAGTGAAAGACACATAGATTTATCACCAGTCACCCTGCAGGAAGGAAACCTGGGTAGAATTTGGCACCAAGGATGAATTTCTGTTCCAAAAAAGAAATCTGCAAAGAAGGGCCACTGAAATGACCTCGTGGAACTTTGATCTAATTTAAAAGAGGAAAAACTTTGCCTTGGCTGGTGTGTTCAGTGGTTAGAGCACCTACCCACACACCAAAGATTCATAGGTTTAATTCCTGGTCAAGGGCATGTACTTGGGTTGCAGATTCCATCCCCAGCCCCAATTAGAATTTTAAAAATTAAAAGAGGAAAAACTTTGAGGCTTTTCAGAGAAGTGTGAACACTGGATTTGTGATATCTAAGTTCAGTTCACCTAGTTTTGGGTTTCACGGTATAAAGGACAAATTAAGGTTGCTCTTTACAGTGGATGACGATGACAGTGCTCTCCTTCCTATCCTCTGCGAGTGAGTGAGTACTGGATAGGTCTGATGAATATCATGGGAGATCCTATGTACAATGGGACCAGAGACCTCTGACGTGATCTTTCAACATTTTACTTGTCTCAGAGAGCAGATGGGATTAGTACACTAGACTCATCATTCTTAAACAAGTTATGTGAAGGCTATTCACTTCCCCTTTTCTGAAGAGGAGTTTGCATACATGTATCTCTTTTTAACCCATGTATACTTGTGCTTTTTGATATTTATGCCTCCATTAAAAGACCTGTTCTTTTATATCCCAAATAAGGCAAAGGAAACTTGTGATCACATTTCACCTTAGGCCCATACTTTGGCTCCAGGGCCAGTAATAAGAACTTGTAATAGCAACCCCCATTTGCTGGACTGGTCACCCAGCGGTCCCCATAAGAAGGGGTCACAGGTTACAGGAAAATCCCTTCCATCCTCTCGGACACGCCATCCTAAAATGGTGTGAGACTAAGCATGATTCATATGATTGAAGACTCTTTCCTTGCAGCTAGAGTCAGGGTGGGAAATAACTGGATACTACTTAGCATCACATTTGATTGGGAATAAAAGAAGCATGCAAGCTTTTAGGCAGTCTGCTGCTTGATGTCATGGAATTTGTTTCATTGTGATGCAAAGAATCAGAGTATGGTACAGTCCAAAGTGCACCATTCCTAATTTCAACAGTTCTGACAACACTGGGCCACTGTCTGAATTACCAAGTAATTCTCTTATTTGGCTGTCCAGGGTTCTTTGTGATTTAATGATAGTCCATGATTCAGAATAATGATGCATTCTACAGGAGAAAATGACAGTAGAATTATGGCTACAAGATAAAGGACAATGGCAGGTTTGACTCCAGCTTGTTTAAACAAAGTCATTTTTCAGAGAATCTGAAATATTCCTGGTGGTATAAATTCTGTGAAATTTTATCATTTGCTACATTTTTTCATTATCTTTTCTGGGCAAAGTGAACTCAAGTAATATCTCATGGAAATATATATATATATATATATATATATATATATATATATATATATGTGTGTAAATATATGTAAATATATGTAAATAGATATGTAAATACACACACATGTGGGGGTGGTTTAACAAAGGGAATAGCCCTATTTACATAGGACAATATTCTTGATGCTGATTTAAGGCAAGCTCTAAAGTGCAGGTTTGGAAGGAAGCTACATTTCTAGGGAAAAAAGACTATGTTCCCCCAAATCTACCCAAAACTCATTATGAAATAATCAAAAAGAAGAAAAGTGACAGGTTGCTGACTTTTGATGTCCATTCCCTTCTATCTGAATAAAGATCCTAAAGTAACAGGCTGAAATGCTTCTCCTGAGAGAAATTTCTACCTTGGTTCTCCTACCCCTGGGCACTCCCAATTCGCCCTGAATCCAGAGCTCACAATCTGTAAGGAGACCATGAATTATACTAGCTTTGCGTATTGTACTAGATCGGCATATTTCATGACTTCTTTCTAATGATGTCAGGCTCTGTTTTTCTCTGTTTCTGCTAAAAGTAACTATTCTTTCATCCTCTGCAAAAGAAGCTGACAGTCTGTGGGGTTCCCCCAACGTGGTTGATGGATTTCTCTCACTTTAGTGACAACTGTCACCATGGGACCTGTGCTTGGCCAGGCTTATGAAGGGACACCCATTAACTCTGCTCTCATCTTACTCTACCTTTTTCCATGTCAGTCTTGATCTGCTCCTCAAGATCTTCTGGGGACACATAGAAGTCCTCTTCAGGCTCCGATGATTTGGGCCGGCAGTGTCCACAGCAGCAGTTGCAACAACAGCATAGACAGCAGCAAAAATAGCAGCCAGTCAAGAGGCCAATAATGACAAACAGGGTCTAGGAGAAACAGGAAAAGCAAAACAGGGGTGAGGGGTAGTGAGGCGTGTGAGAACTCCAGAAATCAAGTGTGTACACATGTACCTCCAGAGACCTGAAGACATTGCAGTTCACCCTGCACTCTCATCCTTATTGTATGCAATTTTTTAAGTTTCCTTGGAAACAAATTCCACATCGTCTTACCTAGTAAGTTAAAAACCCAGAGGAAATAGCTTGTAGCCAAAGTAATGATGCATGACATTTTCTTCTTTATTCTTAAGTTATGGTGATCATTATTAAGGGTAAACCAAACAAAACAAACTCAACCAACCAACAAGCAAAATATCTACAGGTCTCATGATCTAACCAAGGGGACAGAATCATTCTCACCAGATGAGCTACTGCTAGCTTCCCCTCCCCCACCCACATTCTTCTTAGTCTTTGCAGACTTTCTCTCCTCAGTATATATTACCCTCTCTCCTGTCTCTATCCTGGCTGGTAGGGCTTTAGAACAGGTCCTGTTATCTCTGTTTTGGATGTTTCAGTAACCTCATAACTGGCTTCCCTGCCTCCTAATCCACCCTATGTGTTGCTGCTGGAGCTTCCTGAAATATATATATTCTCTTGAGCCCATGCAGCTACTCTGCTGCCTCTCAGATGAGGCTGGAGCTCCTAATTATGGTCATCTGCCTTTGCCAACCCTTCTCCTTCACCAGCCTGCCCTGTTTTTGCCATACCTGCCATAGCTTTGCTCACCCTGTGGATTCGTCTGCCTAGTTGTACCCACCTAGCCATGTAACAATTACCCACTCCGGGTTTCAGAGTCGTCTCAAAGGCCCTCTCCCTGACAGATTTTTTGGTCCCCTCCCCTCCTTCGTATTCCATACAAGCTTCTACCACAGTGGTGCTTAAGTGGTTTATACATTCTTTGAATCCGAATGCAGATTTTTATCTAATAATTCCAGGAACAAAGGGGATGAAGATCACTGCATGTGTCTGCAATTCTTCAGTGACTTAAGGTGGAATCTTTTAGGTTGAGGAACCTCACCTGCCCCATCCCAGCTTCCCAGCCCAGCACTCCATCTATCTGATTCTGGCCCCAGCTGTGGGGTGGCTTGGAGTGAGGAAGCTTTAGTTACACCCTCACACCTACCATCTCTTTGCTCTGAATACTCTACATTTTCACAGACTTAGGTAAATTACTCTAAAAATAAAACTGCAGCCCAGCTGGTGTGGCTCCTTGGCTGAATGTGTGCCTATGAATCAGGAGGTCACAGTTCAATTCCCAGTCAGGGCAATGCCTGGTTTGCGGGTTTGGTCCCCAGTCGGGGGGGGGGGGGGGTGCAGGAGGCAGCTGATCAATGATTCTCTTTTATCATTGGTGTTTCTATCTCTTTTCCTCTCTCCTTTCCTCTCTGAAATCAATAAAAATATGTTTTGAAAAAAGAAACCTGCAACACCCTCCTTCTCAGCAACTGCCTCTTAGACCTCCTGTGTAGTACTCTTGAGTCATTGCCCGAACAAGCGCCTCCTTTCATCCTCTTAAAAATTTTTACTATGCAATTCCCAGATTTTTCTCTTCTCTGAAAATTTTCTTTAATTCATATACTGTTTTGTTGTTTAGTTATTTCAAACTAGATTGTTTGTCTTGTCTTATCTCTTTCAGTGTGCAAGTAGGTGTCCAATATTTTTAAAATGCATATTTCAGTAGTACAGATTTATTCATACAGTGCATACTTAATACATGATCACTGTGTGCCAGGCCATTCTCATGGGCATTGTGCAATTAGTCTTTGGCACAAGCAGAAGGGGAAGGTAGAATTTTTTTGTAGCCCTCCCACATCAGGAATTACTTTATGTACCACTTTTACTACTGGACATCTGCTTGTCTATGAATTTTGATCAATTTTGTCAACTTCCTGAGCAAAGAAACCTATTCTCATTTTTGTGCAGGTGGGCTCCCATATGCAATCAGGTGCTAGTGTGCAAATAATCTAGAACTACAGATGGACCTTCCTATGGGAGAAGTGTCATGCCTGGAGTTTAGGTCGCCACACGAGCTCACAGAAAGCCCATATTGTTATATGAATGTTTAATCTATCATCAGAAATGACAATGTCAATAAGTACACCCTCATTCCAAGCTCCAGATCTACTTGGCAGGAACTTGTCTCCCTCCCAAGTCTTCAACAATAGAGAAAGGGGATTTTAGTGGGAATCCTAGTTATCCCCAAGAAAAGGAAATATGGGATTGCAGGAGGCAAATGAGGCTTTAAGTTGCAGGCTCTCTCCATGCTTATGTACAAAAAACATTCTCTTCCTGCATATATTATTTTAGTGGAAAAAAGTAGCAATCAGAATACTACAGAACATGCCTTTTTGGAAATCGGCAGCTTTATAAATTATTAATTACAACTCATGAATGTAAGTTCATATGATTTCACAAACTGTGTGAACTGCTCACATACATGTGAATTGTCCAATAATATGCTTGTGGGCTATATATATGTTCATATGTAAATACTTTTTATCAGAAGATATTGAAACTCATACACAAATATAAAACCATCATCAAACATACATATATGAATTCCTAGGAAACCGCACAAAATTACTGGCAAAAATCAGTTCTGATTGCACTAAGTCCTTAAAAATGTTGCCTTTTCTTGACTAGATATCTTTTTTCTCTCCTTCCCTCTCTCTGTCTCTCAAACTCCCTCTCCTACACTACTTAATTCTCTCCTTTTCCCCTCATTTCCTTCACTACCTCACCGCAGGCTCCTCGTGATCCCATGACATCATTACCACACACTCTCCCAAGTATTGTGTTTGCTGATATATTCTGTGCTATAAATAGTAAAGTACATGGCTAAATTTGTTAATAATAATTTATTAGACAGTCATCACACTAATAAATTATTTTCCATTTTGAGCAATGAGTTAGTTCTTAATTAGTCACTATGGAGGAAGTGAAGGCAGTCAGAATTAACCTGAAGCTTCAAAAATGCAAATATAATTAACATCTGAAAGTATTTTAAGTAGTGCTGTATATTACAATCATTTGATGAGCTAAAGCAAAAACAATCCTCAACTAATAATTTTCCATCAAAGCTCTATCTCCTTTTATTTACAAGAGTTTAATAATATATAAAGTTAGGCTTTCTTTGAAATCCAGTCTAAAAGCGTGAATAATATGATCTAACAGGAAATTGATTTTGAAGGAAAAAAAATGATTCACCTTTGCCCACCAACTTGACAGCATAAAGTAGGTATTAACATTTTCATCTCCAAATTGCTCAGCCACATAGAGTCCCAGCGATCCATACTTGTCATATATGATTCTCTTGGACATGTCAGTAAGTATTGTGTGGGCATTGTTGATTTCCTTAAACTTGTCAGCAGCAGCTGGATCATCGGGATTCTTGTCTGGATGGTGTTTCAGGGCCAACTTTCTTTTAAAAAAAAGTAAGGGAAATGTCATTTGACAAGAATTACAATAGCATTTTAGAAGGGCACTATTCATTTGTACATCCTTTATAGATCTAATACCATGAAATGAGCCCTAGCTGGTGTGGCTCAGTGGATAGAGCGTCAGTTGGCTTGTGGACTGAAGGGTCCCAGGTTCTATTCTGATGTGTCTCTCTCATATTGGTGTCTCTCTCGCATCAGTGTTTATCTCTATCTCTTCCTCTCCCTCCCACTCTCTCTATAAAACAATGGAAAAAATATCCTTGGGTGAGGATTAAAAAAATAAATATTGTGAAATGATAATGTTGATTTAACTGAGCAAGTGCTAATTAAATGTCTCTTGTTTCTAATGTACAGGTACAATAGTATTGTTTCTCCTCTCACACCCTCAACAGGATTTTCAAATGCATGGTTGTTGGACTGAGACATCTTGTTGTTGGCAAATATTTGAAGTTTATTATTACCTAGAAGCTGATCAGTACCCCACCTTAACATGCAACATGCATGGAACTTTAAGAACAACAGAACCAGTTTACACCAAAAATTTCCTTTACATCTGGAAGAATTTTCCAGAATTAATAAATCTTCACACCACATATTCTAAAAGTTAAATTCAGCTATCAAACATTTTTCTTATTTATATTTCCTTAAATAGATACATTATAACCCCTTCAACAAATCTTCAACAAATCCATTTTGTTTTTCTGAATAAATACTGTGACTTCCCTTGTATTCAAATGTATATTTTACCTCTTTTCAAATAGGTCTTTCCACCTCAAATAATACATAGAAATTTACTTGTGAGTAAAAGGCCCTGTCTCTGTGGTTTATAAGGGGTGCGGGTATGCGTTGTGCTGCCTCATTTGTGTGTGTGGGCGGGGGTGGGGGGAAGTGAGCTTATAATAGTCAGGCTCTGGCTGGTAGTCCTCTCCAGAGAGATTTAAATATTGAGTAAAGCCATGTATAGAATTGAGTCTATAGTACTTTTTCCAATACAAAGTCAATTAATTTTATGACTCTCTATCAGAAAGTCCACATGACTTATTCTCCATACTGTGCCTGTCATAGGTATATGTAGGAATACACCATATGGTTTTGTTTATTTTATCACTTTTAGAGTAAATCATTTTATTTTAATGCAATAATAAGGGCAGAAAAGTAAAGTGTATCTTATAAAGCAAGTTAAACAATAAGTTGGGGGGAGGGGAAGTCACATCTATTTGATGAATGAAAGTATTGTTGGGTTAGGAAGTAAGTGAATAATAAAGTAGCTCAGTGTCAGGATGCTTAAAAAGTACCAAACTATTTAAAAGTACAAATCTTGGTATGTAATCCATTCTAGCTTTGAACTCAGGATAAACAAAAAGAATAAAACAATGATGGTTTATTTTAAATTTGATTAACCAAAACATTTTTTATCTTTTTGAGAGATGTTTGGGGTATCTAGAAATTCTTATAGATGGAACCATTGGAGCAATTTTTATGTGCAGAATTTATGATGAGATCTTGAGCTAATAACACAAAATGCCTATTTTGTCATTTTTAAAAACTTTTATATTTACTATATGCCAGCGCTATTTATAATGTTATAAATATTAATTCATTAATATTCACCAAACTCTATGAGATAGGTATTATAATTTTATTTAACAAATAAAGAAATTTAGCCAACAAGAAGTTAAGTAACTTACCCAATGACACACAGCTAGCAATTAGAGCCAGGCTTTGAACGCAGGCTATCTAACCCTGAGCACATGCTCTTAACCACCAATATGTTGCCTCCTATGTGTTTTTAAACTTAAGAAAGTAAGGCACACAGAATGTTATTAAGCCATTGTGAGGACTTTGGCTTTTGGTCTAGGTAATGTGGGAAACCATTGGAGTATTTTGAGAAGGAGAGTGGTATGATCTGACTTGAGTTTCAGAAGAACCATTCAGTCTTGGAGAGGACAAAGGTGAAGGCAGGGAGACTCTTTTAGAAGTTTACAGTGGTTCAGACCAGTGTGGTAGTGTAGGGGATGTAATGAGGATGTAATGAGTGGTTGGATTTTGGATATATTTTGAAGACTAGCTGGATTGGATGTGAAATGTGAAAGAAAAAGAGGACCCAGAAATGCACCAAAAATTTGGCCTGAGCAATGGGAAATTTGGAGTTACTGTTAAAGCATTGGCAAAAAAATTTTTTTGGCCCTGACTGGTTTGGCTCAGTGGCTAGAGCATCAGCCTGTGGACTGAAGCGCCTCAGTTTCAATTCCAGTCAAGGGCATGTACCTTAGTTGTGGGCACATCCCCAGTAGGGGGTGTGCTGGAGGCAGCTGATCGATGTTCCTCTCTCATTGATGTTTCTAACTCTCTATCCCTCTCCCTTCCTCTCTGTAAAAAATCAATAAAATATATTTTTTTAAAGAAGAATTTTTTTTGTAGTAGGAAATGGTTTGCTAGGATTTGGAATTCTCTTTTGGACACCTCTGAGATGCCTATTAGACTTCTAAGTGGAAATGGAGGTAGAGAGATCTGTGAGCCTGGAGTTCACATGACAATTATGGGACATGTACATTTGGGAGTTCTCAGCGGGTAGTTAGTATTTTTTTCCTGGAACAGGAGAAGATTCCCAAGAGAGTAGGTCCAACAGCAGTCCAAAGACTGAACTCTAGGAAGGAGGAACCAGCAAAGGAGATGACAGAAAGACTAATGTTGTAGAAGGAAAATATCCAGAGAATATGGCATCTTGGAGTCCAGGTGAGCAAAGGATTTGAACAAGGTCAGCTGTGTCAAATGCTATTGACAGGTTAGATATGATGAGAGTTAAGAATTGATCACTGGGTTTAGTTATATAGAAATCTTTGGTGATTTTGACATGCACTCCCCCCTCCCACACACACACAAACACATGCATCTATACACACACACAATGTATGTATATATCTAATCTAATAAAAGAGTAATATGCAAATTAACCCTCACTCCATTACACCCAAAGCCATGCCCAACAACCAATCCGGAGCAAATATGTAAATTAACCCAACTAAGATGGCAGCAGCCATGGAGCTGGAATTGCCCTGGGCAATGGAGGAAGCCAGGGCCCTGTGGGCCACGAGCTCTAATCAAGGCTACAAAGTTTCAATTATAGAAGATAAACAAACCCCAGATACCTGTGGGCTGGAACCTTGGGTTGCCAGGGGCAACCCAGGCTTTGAGAGGGGGACCAATGCAACAAAGTTTCAATTATAGAAGTTAAATAAATCCCAGATACCTGCATCCAGCCAGGCACCCCAGTAGGGACCCTAACCCTGAAGGGACTGTGGGCAGCCTGAAAACGGCCCTCAGCCCCTCACCCAGGCTAGCCAGACCCCACTGGGGGGCTTGGCAAGCCTGCAAACAGCTATCAGCCCCTCACCCAGGCTGGCCAGGCACCACAGTAGGGACCCAAACCCTGAAGGGGCTGTGGGCAGCCTGAAATGGCCATAAGCCCCTCACCCAGGCTGGCCAGGCACGCCAGCAGGTGAACATCCCCCGAGGGGTCCCAGACTGTGAGAGGGCACAGGTCGAGCTGAGGGATCCCCCAGTGCACAAATTTTTGTGCACCAGGCCTCTAGTATATTTATAAAAACCTAAGTGGCCGAATGACTGGTTCACCAGTTGTTATGATACGCACTGACCACCAGGGGGGCAGGCGCTCAACACAGGAGCTGCCCTCTGGTGGTCAGTGCATTCCTACAGCCAACCACCTGTGGCTGGCCAACTTCCTGCAATCCCTCCCCCCAGCAAGATGGACCTGATCACTGGTCAGACCAAGGGACCCCACCCATGCACGAATTCATGCAACAGGCCTCTAGTTGTGAATGTGTCTTTATGTAGGGGGAAATAAAGCATAAAAATAAGTAGAAAAGAAAGGAAAATAGAAGGTTATATCTATAAGCACAATAACTGATTTATGGATGTACATTGGGATTATAGGCGATCCCATGTTTTGTGTTTTGTTTTAATAGCTAAAAGTTTAGAGTTTGTTCCCTTAAATGGCTCATGACAAATTAGAAGGGGGAGAAAGAAGAAAAAAAAGTCCTCAAACTTTCATGATACAACATTCATCATCAAAAAACCTCTTGTGGATTCTTTAAGCATATTAATTTTAATGGCTCAATATTCCTGGAATTCTCACTCTGTGCCCTGGAATACAATTGCAGCATTTTCCCTACTAGTTCCACAGATCATGTCCAGACTAGTCAAATGCAAGAGCTGTTAACTTCTGCTTAGAAACAAAGAAATCCC